>JXTB01000857.1:13826-37377 GCA_002914805.1 Parasponia andersonii | reverse complement strand
GTCTTCCTTCTCCTTACCCTTGCCCATGTGCTTGTAGGACGAACTATCTTTGTTTCACTTTCCTCTTTTTGTTTGCTCTTTCCCACTCTTTGCTTCACCACCCTTCACGTCTTTGGCCTTAGAAGGGTCTTTATTGGTAGAGTAATCAACAAGGTTCTCAGCTACAGCAATAGAATCGGCCAAGTCCTGGACACCACGATGCTTGAGCTCTAACTTGACCCAATTATGAAAACCATTCATGATCAAGAACAAGACATCTTCATTTAAAGTGTCGGGGACTTCAAGCAAGAGTGTGGTAAACTCTTTCACGTAGTCTCTAACACTGCCATATTATTTGAGGCAGCGAAAACGACCTTTTGCCTCCTCTTCGGCATTCTCAAGGAAGAATTGCCTCTTAAGCTCTCTTGAAATAATCAAAGGTGGCTATGGTGCACACTCCTCATTACATCTCCTCGTGTCGCCGCCTCCACCATAGTATGGAGGTATCGGTTAGATACAAGGCAACATTACGAATTCTACCGGCATCGTCTGTCACACAGGCAGCCTCGAAGTATTGCTCGAGTCCTCGTAAGAATTTCTCAACTTCCCAAGCATTTCGAGTACTATTGAAGGTCTTTAGTTTAGGTACCTCGACCTTCCTTACCTCAATGGTTGTGGAGGTAGTCACCTCCGTGACCACCGCGCGCTTGCACAAACCAAGGTCACCACCCATTTCATCTACTCTAAGTAAAATATTAGTGAGTTCTCTTTGGAAGAGATCTCGTGCCTTGGCAATCTCCGAATGAAGGGACTCGATCTTGCGCCTTAAGTCCGCCTCTAGCCCACCCAGTGCATCTATGATGCCGTTGTGGATCTCCACATCCTTGGTCTCCAAACCGTCACAACGGTCATCTAGGTCTCGCCCAATGTGCCCAAGTTGGACTCTAGTCGAGACACTCTAGCCTACAAGCTAGTCATCACATCTCTCGACTTACCGTGGGTAGCACCCTTCTTTCCTTCATCACGCCCACGTTCAGAAGCACCAACTTTAACGGGGTCAGGAGTTTTAACCATGGTCTTCATATAGACAATAGAACCACCGATATACAACAAACAACCAAAGCTCTGATACCATGCCGTCACGACCCTACCCTAACTAGACACTCGTGCGTCACTTAGCATAATCCGTCGCACTAAGTCAGCCTACCAACACTCAAAAAAGGAATTTAGAGTAAGCTGTGAGACAAAGTGACAAAGGATAAAAGAGTTTGAGTGATTGAAAACTTTGTACTACTCTTAGAATGCTTACAACTCTCACAAATAGGAATTGTGTTACAAATAAACTCAATGAGTCTTTTATATACGCAAAGCCTAAACTAATCAAGAGTTATGATCGTGCCAAGTGGCAAATCTTACAAAGGGTCTAAAATCTTCCAAAATAAAATAGTGATATCTACAAAGATATTTACATAGAGAAATCTAGAACAAGCATGACTTATATTCTTCTAGGAAGTTTACCCACCATCTTAGCTCTTCCAAGTCATTCTAGGAGCTTCTAGGACCTTCCCAACCCATCTAGCACCATCTGGCCTTAATCAGAGCTTTTTACGACTTAGTAGCACCATCTAGAGCCTTCTAGCATAGCCAAGACCTTTCTTGATCATTCTAAAAGTGTTCATCACGTTCTAGGGCCTTCCTCTATCCTTTTGGATGGACACTATATATAGAGGATCTTAGAACCATGGGCAGCAACATTTGAATTTTGGAGAGCCAAATGAGCGGGGCGTAACATTATGCTACAAAAACCTATTCTGACTGAGAGATATGCTAAATGGATATTAATGCTTAGTAAGTTGGATATAACTCCAAAGAAACCTAAGGTCATCAAAAGTCAAGCCTTAGTAGATTTGCTTAAGTATGCCAAGTCTTCAGAAGCAGAACAAGAAATCATGTTAGCTGAGGATAATGAAGACCAATGAGTGTAATATTTTGATGGAGCTTCAACTAAGAATGAAGGTAGTGCAGGAATTATCATCTCCAATAATCACGGAGAGATTTTCAGGAAGGCTGTTAAGTAAACCTTTCCTTGCTCCTACAATGAGGCAACATATGAAGCTCTAGTTATGGGATTGGATCTAGCCAAGGAGACGAAAATTCTCAAAACGAAGATTTGTGGTGATTCGAACCTAGTGATTAGGCAATTGAATAGGGATTTTGCTGTCAAAGAACCTAGCCCAATCAAATATAGAGAAGAGATTCAAGAAAGATTAAAAGGATTGATACTTTAGCCACCCTACTGCTTAAAATGGGGACTACGGAGGAAAGAATGATCCAAATTCCTTTGGAGACCAAAGAGAAACCTGTGAAAGTTCCATCATCAACGAGAACTGGAGGGTGGATGCAAGTTATCAAAGAGAAACAAGAAAATCCTCTGCCTTAGGATTTTAAGAAGATTAAGAATTTTATGATGCTTAACAGCCAGTTATACAAGAAGCTTAGAGATGGAATACTAGCTAAGTGTGTGATTGAAGAATTTGGAAAGAAAATTTTAAACCAAGTCATGCTAAGGTATATAGCTTGGAAAGACCTATCTTAGCTCAAAGGATTCAAAGGTTAGGCTATTTTTGGCCAGAGCTAAGAAAGGAAGCTACTGAGCTGCAAAAGAAGTGTGAACAATGCCAATTAGTTTTAGATGTCAGAGAAAATTGTTTTGTGGAAAAAGAAGATTGGAGGCAGAATTATATCAATTACTTGGTTTATGATCAACTTCCAGAAGATGTTTCTACCGCTATCCTAATCAAGCAGAAAGCAGGGAGATATTTTATGAAGGATGGACAACTTTATAGAAAGAGTTTTCGGGAAAAGTTTTTAAGATGCCTAGGTTCTAATGAAGCTGAAGAAGTCTTAAGAGAAGTCTATGCTAGAGATCATGGAAGCCACATGGGAGGAAGACGTTTATTTGAGCAAGTCATCTCTATGGGCTACTTTTGGCCAACAATGGAAGATGAAGCTATAGAATTTAAAAAGTGTGAAGCATGTCAAAAGCTTGGAAACCTCTTTCATACTCCATCAGTGGAAATGGGAAGCATAACTTCCCCTTGGCCATTCCACAATTGGGTAGTTGATCTGATAGGGCCATCACTCCTTCCTCAAGAGGAAAAAAGTGGATAAGCAACCACTGAGTGCTTCACAAAGTGGTCTGAAGCAATCTCACTTAGGAAGGCTACTGCAGAAGTAGTCAGGAACTTTGTGTTGGAGCATAATATCTGTAGATTTAGCATCCCAAGAAAGATCTTGTCAGATAATGGTACACCATTCACTGGTCAGCTATTCCAATTATTATTACAAGAGTACCAAATTCATCATGGAAAATTTACTAGGTACTAAAAATTAATTGCACAAAATGCAATCCTAAGCTTGCACAAAATGCAATGCTACAATGAATTGCACAAAATGCAATTCTAAACCTGCACAAAATGCAGACCAAAAATTGATTGCACAAAATGCAATCCTAAGTATGCACAAAATGTAATTCTAAACTTGCACAAAATGCAGATTAAAAATTGATTGCACAAAATATAATCCTAAGCTTGGAAAAATGCAAAGCTACAATGAATTGCACAAAATGCAATTCTAAACCTGCACAAAATGCAGACTAATTGATTGCACGAAATGCAAAGCTACAATAAATTGCACAAAATGCAATTCCAAACCTGCACAAAATGCAGAATAAAATCGATTGCACAAAATGCAATTCCATGACTGCACAAAATGCAAGATCAAAATGCAAAGCCATATATTTAGTCTCAAGCTTTGAGCTATATAGTTACATTCTAAAACCTGCTTGAAAATTTATAGAATTATACTTACCTTTTCGAAAAATAGTCACAATTACAAGACATATGGCACAAACTAGCAACTTAAAAGTCCCAAAGTTATTTAGCAGATGTATTTACCGCATTTATATTTTGATTTGGAATATTGATCCAAAGATAGATGACTTTATGGGCAAGTGCGTTAGTCAAAAAGTGCTAAAAAAGAATTATACATTATCAAGCCTTCTTAAGACTAAAGTCAGCACAAATATGATTGATATTACTAATATTGTTGTCTGATTACTTTAGCATGCTATAACAATTCTTGTTTGCAAATCAAACAAATTTGAGTTAAATTACTGAGTTTATTGAGTTCATTGTATATATTTTGTGGTCAAAATCATTATCTAGTTAAGTACTTGCTTAACTATGGAATTATATTAGCCGTGGTATCGTTTATATTATTTGAAAATCATGCTCTAATCAAGCCATTGATTAATCCTTTATTGTTGTATCCTAATTTAGAAAGACAGATTTTGATTGCACAAAAGCTAGCTTCAGGTTGCGTTTTCAATAAGATTTGAAAACTACTGCTTGGCATTACTTATAAAATCAAAATCTCATTAAGCATGGTTTCACTCCTATTCTGTTTTTTTAGCTGTTGACTCGCATAGATTCACAATTATTATTTAATCTAAAAATTGATTTTTAAGTCAACATATATATATGCCTAAGTTTAGCTGTTGATATGCATACTACGAACCATATGATATATGAGAAGTATGATGCAGATTTGTGTGATCAAATTATCACATAATTGACTTATTTTAAGGGTATTTCTTAACTCAACCGGAATTCAAGAAAAATGAACATACATGCATAACTAATGCTATGATTTCTTACCAGTGAGTTCGGAATTTATACTAGACAAGATGTATAGTTGTTATGATACTAAAATGTTTTTTGTTTTAGCCAGACAAACGTATGCATGTTCTGATGTGATACAATGTGCATGCCGCATGAAAACTAAGTGCTGAAATATGATGTTACTTATATTTGTCTATATCATATCAAGAAGATAAAATGCAAATATCATATAGATTTAATTCTTATTGGACATTATTTGTGAACTATATTTATGTCATTCATAATCAATCATAGTAGCTTCATTTAAAGTAGAGAGGAGACTAGTGAAATCTTTTTTGAATAGAAGGATCCATCAAGAAAGTTTGAAAAGTGCTAGATGAATAGCTAGAATAAGAAATTAGAAAAAATCTCACATTGATGAAATGGAAAGGCATGGTGCAAGAAGAAAAATCAAGCTGAGGAACTATTTATAGAGGAATAGAGAGTGAGTTCCGAGGAATGGTCACATTTCTCATAACTCAGGAAACTTAATATTTTGGGGTAAATCCCTAAACATGATTAGAATAGAGTTAATTAAGCTATAATCATTATTAGATTAAGACTGAGTATTGTTGAAACTGAAACTGAAAAAAAATAAAGGAAAACAAGCAGAACGGTGGTATATTAGGGGTTAGAGACTTGAACCGAACTAGGGTATTTTACCCTAAAAACTAAACCCTTTGAGGGGTTATAGAACATGGATTATAAGCACAAAATTAAAGGAAACCAGCCATTGTCCACATGCAGAAATATCTTAGCTAAATTACTAGGTTGTTTTCTAAAGATTAACCCCCAAACCTGGTGGTTTTAGTTTATTAGTTGTTGGTTTTCTGTGAAACTGCTAAGATGGCAGCTCCTAAATGCTTTCTAAGGCAGTTTACAAGTTTCTTAAAGTATTCTAGGCAGTTTTATGGTACCTAATGATTGCTTTTCACTAAAACCATGGGTGTAACCAAGGATACAAGGATACAAGAATGAGCACTTTTTGACTTTTGACAGTTAGGGAATATTTTTGTTCCCTACTGACTACTTTACCTCCAGATCTTGGCTGCCTGTAAATAAGGAGCAGTCTTCACATACTTTAAGACAACAACCAGCCCCTTTTTCATCGCTTTTCTAGCTGTCTCTCTCTCTCTCTCTATTCTTCTGCCATTTTCGTAACCAGCCACTACAGTGGTTGGAACTCATACTTTTTCTCACTTTTCACTCACCCAATAGGCTAAAATCATCTCCATACTTCTATACGACACCAAGTATCATATTTCTAGTCTAATACCTTCATTTCAACTGCATCTACACCCTATAAACTGTCTGTTTCCAAAACTGCATCCATGATCAGCTGGTTTCTCTTACAAAAACCAGCATATAGTCTTCTCGTCGGACCAAGTGTCTCTTAAGTTAAGTTTCTACTTCATTTTCTCGAGTATATTTTACTATTGTGTATTTATATGCATAAACAGTCAGTTGATCATCATGAACATAGGTAGGTACACATCTTTGGTGTACATTATGCTTTTATATAATGAAGCTCGTAATATGTATGACCAAGTTCTTGGTCACCATGTATAGAGCAACATTTCTTCGTCAAAATCACAATCAATGTCATATTATTACATACATACATGCATTTTGAGGACAATAAATGTTGAGCAATTCAAAAGGCACCAACACGTGTTCTTGGTGATTCTCACATTAGTATATATCTAATTACTTATTTCCTGTTTAAGAATTTTATCTCCAATTCCCTTTTTCATTCAAGCACTATAGTAATTTAATCTTAATTATACTTCAGTACTTTATTTATTTATATTATAGTCTTTTATTTCAGCTTCTTATCTCAATTTATTTAATTTACAGCTTTTATATAAATGCGTAAATGCTTCTATAACTAACCTAGTTATTTATGTCCTATATCTATCATCTTATCCTAGAGTTTTATGACAAATTATGTTATTTTAATCTTTTGAGTAACACACAAATAAATACATAATTTTAGTATTCAGGAATTACCACGAACATGGTTATAAGATTTTACTTTCAAAACCATGATATCAATATTGGTTATCGTGTAATTCATATATGCATGCGCTTTTCCTTTTCAATAAGTTTATTCTTTTAAGTCCTTGATTGCTATTGTCAAAACTTTCTAATATATATTGGTTATCGTGTAAGTTATTGATTGCAATTTAAACCAAACATGTACTTGTAAGATTCTACTTTCAAAACCATGATATGAATATTGGTTATCTTGTGCTTCATATATGTGTATGCACGTTCCTGGTTCTATAAGTTTATTCTTTAAGTTCAAAAGAGGAATTACAAAATAGATCAAACTTGAGTTCTTAAACATAATTCATGTAATAGTAAAAACAGAACTAAATCAAGACTCACAGTATGCAGACTTTCCCACACAAAAAAGATGAAAAACAAACTAGAGACAGAGAATACAGGGAACATATTACCTCTTCAAATACAAAGACAAAATAGGAATGGATTGATGTTCCTTAAAACTCTATCGGTTTGGGAAGCAGAGGAAGACGAGATCAATGACTTTGTAAGTCCATTTGCCCTCAATGTAGCAGATTCAAACATGCAAAGACCAAAAACGATAAATAAAGGGCTAGACAATAAGAGAGAATGGAAAGCAATGAGAACAAACAAAGCATACAATGGGAAGAAAGTATAAATGAAAAATATAACAAAAACTATACAAACACAAGAACTGACAAGGTAAAATGACTACAATGACTACAGAGAAAGAAAAAAATAATGATTAAAACTATTTTTAATTTTCTCACACATTGTGTGTGCAAGTGCAAAAGAGTTATCAAGTTTCTTGCAACAAAGCCTTTATGTGACGTTGAATTTAGCTTATTCCTTTTCTTTTTTTTCTTTCTTTTCTAATACTAAACAGAAAGACAAAAGGTTGACATTAGTTTCTATCTCCTCAATTGGAATTGACAATGATATCATAAGAAGATAGTAAATTACTTTCTCTTGTTGATCAAGACTGCAAGAGGCTTGAGCCCTTCTTGACTGATCTTGTCAGCAAGTGCACCTCTTTTGGACATCAAAAAGACTTATCCTCCACATCAGTTTAGAGTTTCTTGGCTGTAAAGTAAAGACATTTATGATCTGCATCGAAAAAAAATGAAACCTAATTAAATGTTTAAGAATTGAGAAAAGGATCAAAAAAGCATATATAACAGTATCATATGTTATAAACCATACAACTCAAATACTTGTGCTAAAGATCAAAAATTTTATGATCCATGACACAAAATTCTAATAGTAATTATAGTCACATAGCAGTTTAGAAGAAGAGCATTGAGAAAGTCTCTTTGGTATTTGATTGTGCCCACTAGTCTCAATTTGATCAAATAGTCAATGACAAAAGCAACTAAAGCCTAGGAAGCTAGTTACTATAAAACAAAAGGTGTTGGCAAGACTCATTTCCTAGAATAATTAAGTCATTTATATTTTGAGTTCCTAACCTTCAATACTCCTTTATTAAAATCATTTACTATCACACATCTAGAATTTAATAAAAAAACACCATACCTACACAAGACATAGCAAACAAGAATGTTGTTCTTCATTTTACTTGGTAAAATTTTAACCTACAAAACTATCGCAAAATTTACTCTTTACTAGGAATTAGAAGACTGAAGGCGTTATAATGCAAAAAGATTGTTAGTCAAATATCATCTAATCAACTTGCATTATTTAAGAGGCTTATATGAAGTATAATTTGAGAAAAAATAAGAAAGGACTTCGAATAAATTCTCTAAAAAAAAAAGTACAGATATGTAACCCATTATTAGCTACTTATTTACTTTAAGTGATAAAAGTTTTAAGCACTGAAATTCTACAAAAATAGATGAAAGTACAAAATTTTTCAGGCAGTTAGTTTTTTTTTTCTTTTTTCTTTTTTCTTTTTGGCTCTAGGCTTTGCATCAGGACGAGTGATCTTAAAACATACCTATCAATAACACAAGTTTATAGATACATAACACATTACTAGCTATTCAATTACTTTAGTAGAGCAAGTTTTAAGCATTGACATTTCAAAAAGTCAGAAAAAAATAAAATAAACTACCTCAAAAAATAGATAAAAATTGTTTCTAATTCCCAGCAAAGTATTTTTGGTAATGTTAACAAAATAATCTGTTAAACTACTAATTCCTTCAAACACAAGCATAAATATTACCCAAATGCATTTCAATATAGCAAATATAAGAACTAAAAAAAAAAGAACAAAACTCGAGTAGAAAATTTTAATTTGAAAAAAATCAACTCTCTCCACAAAGCCCCTACCTTAAACAAAAACCCAATTAATTTAAAACAACAAAAAGAAGAATTGCGAAAAACGATCAAACCCTTGTTCTTCAACGTATTTCAATTAAGAATAAAAATAGAATTCAATCAAAATTTAAGAACACAGGGTTTCCCACCCAAGAAAGATGAAAACTTACCAGAGATGGAGAACGCAAGGATCACGCTTACCTGTTCAAACACATATACGAAGCAGGAATGGATTGAGATTCCTTAAAACTCAAATCGATTTGGGAAACAGAGAAAGATGATATCAACGAATTTGCAGGTCCATTGCCCTCAAATGTAGCAAATTTGAACATGTAGAGAGAAAAAAAAACAAAAATGAAAATAAAAATAAAAGGCTTGATAACAAGAGAGAATGGAAAACAACCAGAACAAACAAAGCATGCAATAGGAAGAAAGTAATACTAAAAAATATAACAAAAAATAGACAAACCCAAAATCTGACAAAATGACTAAAGAGATAAATAGCAAACGATCAAATCAATTTTTAGAGACCCATTTGTGAATGTTAATGATCATTAAACAATTGAAACACAACAACAAATAACTAATAGCGAACAAGAAATATTTTGTAAAAATTTGAGAAAATGAAAACTAATAAGTGCAAGTGTGACTACTGAACCTCTATGCAAATTATCGAAAAAACCGAGTAATGGCATAAGCACATGATCCAATTTGAAGTCATCTCAGATTCAAACCCGTTAGAAAATCATAGTCTCCATGAAGTGGTCTAGGACTAACAATTTTCTCAAGCATTGTGTGTGCAAGTGCAAAACTGTTCAAACTCTCTCTCTCTCTCTTTTTTTTTTTTTAAATTCTCACTCGAAAGTAGCCAAAGGCAATAGCTTTCACTCAGACAAAGTGGTAGCCCTCTTCCCCGGTAGATTTTCCAAGACATAGTGATAGCTACATCCCAGCAAATTACTCAAGGCTAGCTTTCACACACGATACCTGGTAGCCTTCTTTGCCCATGATACCCAATACATTTCTTTTCTTTTCTTTCTTTCCCTCTTTTTTTTTTTTTCTAAATTGACTACTTCACACTTTTTTTCTTGAAAATAACCTTGCACTCAACAGTAACCAAAGACAATAGCTTTCACTCAGATAAAATGGTAGCCCTCATCCCCGGTAGATTTTCCAAGACATAGTGATAGCTACATCCCAGCAAATTACTCAAGGTTAGCTTTCACACATTATACCGGGTAGCCCTATTTGCCCATGGTGCCCAATACTTTGCAGACCTAGAAACCACAGTTGAGACATGAAATTGACTTGTGGTCATCAAAAAGTTTACAAATTTTCAATGTGCTACAACTATTAAACAAATGCTAGGATAAGAAGACGAGTAAACAGACGGTTGTGGGTTGACAAATAATATGACAAGTCTCAATATTAATGGCAATATATTTTAGCTCACGTATAGTGTAAGATTCAATATGACAAGAAGACTGATCATAAACAAAAACAACAAGGCTCAACTAAAATAAAATAAAAATCATAAATAAATAAAATATTGGACCAAGATAGAAATGTTAAGGTTAAAAAAATAGTCAAACTCATTCAAATTTCAAATATAATCAAAATTCAAGATAAGTAAACATCCAAATAATAAAAAGGATTACACTCGGATAAGTAAGTGTGTGTGTGTGTGTGTATGTGCATGCGAGTGTGTGTGTGTATATATAAATAAATATATATATATACATATATGGAGAGAGAGAGAGAAGGGGGGAACTAACAGAGTCCCAATAGTTGGTCATTGAGCATCTAAGGCAGGAGCAGCATGAAAGAGAGCATTGAGTGGCGTGAGAGAGCGTTCTTGTAAAAATGCGTGTGGCCATAGTGCTCATTGGATATATGCATGCTTTAAAATCTAAATACGGTATAGGTGAGGACATTCTTATCCTCATTCTCAAATCACATTTAGTCCCTAAAATTTGAAAGTCAAAAAGATCAAATAAATATTAAGAAAAGCAAAGAAGTCATGTAACTATTAATAAGAAAGTTGAGCAAAATACAAAAGATAAGACCCACAAAGAAATAACAAACCTAGATTTCACTATTCTAGGAGAATGGAAATTCAAACCAGGCCTCGTATTTTTTTTTAAGGGTCTTGGGAGCATGTGAACTGGAGAATGCAAAAAAATTCAATAAGATTGAAGCATACCATAGCAAAAGAAAACAAAATGCTTAACAAATAGACTAATGCTAGAACTTATTACGGACAGAGATACAATCCCACACAACTGGAGCATAGAAAACAACTAGCTAGACATTGTAACTCCTCAAACCTTAGCATAGGAACAGATGCAAACGTGTTTTTATGAATTTTCAATGCTAAAAAACCTATTTATACCTCATTTGATAGTTTAAAGGCATATAACGTAAACATAGGCAAAGATAAACTAGAAAAACTTATTGTCGGTCTGACATACCAACTTATTGATATAAGATGGTTTGACCATGTGCCATCACATTTCTTTCTCCCTCTCTGACTTCATTAGTGCTTGTTTTTCAACCAAGAGTAACGGAACTTGTTGCTCTAGTTTCATATTTAAACCTTCATAAAATTTGTATATCCAGATAAAAGGGTTGGCGTCCACTGGTCTCCACGATTGTAGAGTCAAGGCACTCTAGGCCTAGCTTTCGACCATCATTACGTGTGACATATCGTGTGTCCCATGGCTGTGCAAAATAAAACATGCACCATGATATTAAATATTTGCAAAAGCATGGTCAACATTCCTGAAGAGCATATCCATTCTCTCACAGGTGCAGCACCGAGGAGTACCATCATGTTCATGAGAGGGGCAGTATTTCTGAATCCAAAATGGATGTGCCCTATATTCAATAAGACCAGCATGGTTTGTTGGAATCTGTCAAAAGATATATATTCCAAAAAAGCAACACCAACTGACAATGAGTGAATGCATTTGGGAATTAATAATAAAAAGAAAAGAAAAGAAAAGATNCTGGACGACGGCGGGCGGCGGTGCAGGGGGAGATCGGCCGAGAGCGTGAGAGAGACGAGGGAGAGAGAGAGAGCTCGGGGGAGGGAGGAGAGAGAAGAGAGAGAGAGGTGAAATAAAAGTGTGCACGTGGCCCCCCTTTATTGGGCTGTGCAATTTTTCAAAAATTGCACATAAGTCCCCAAAATTTCAAATCTATATCAATCTAGTCCCCCAAAATTTGCAATTTAGTCCACTTGAGCAAAACTTTTGCAAATTAGTCCCCACAATATTTTATCCGGAAAATTGGTAAATTGTCCAAATTACCCTCGAAAATTCCGGGTTTTTACAATTAGGCTGCGATCTAAACTATCATGATGTAATAATGGAACTCAAGTATACAGTAACTAGGCTGCGATCTAAACTATCATGATACAATAATGGAACTCAAGTGTGTGATCCTATGGTATGTATAATATGTAACAAGATATGTAATAACTATGCAAAATATAACCAAACAATATTTTAAAAATTCCACTTGGCATTATTCTGGAGTTTATTCATGGGCAACCAAATCTATTGTATTACCCCATCATCACAATTTTACAAATATGTATAAAAGTCATATAAGTCCAATTCTAGAATAATCCAAGATTTTCTATTTGTTTGTCAAAACATCATACTTTACACGATTTTTCACAAATCAGTCATAATGCAAAATTAAAATAAAAAAATGTATAAAACCATATAATTAAATCCCTACCTCGAGATGATAGCTATACCAAGCTAACAATGCTAGAAGAAACTCCTATTAGTCACTTGGGTGCTCGGATGGTCGTTGCGAAAATCTCATAAGCTCACTTTGAAAAATACTTTTCTAACGGAGCCTCAAAATGAAAAATAAACATCAACGTTAAATTCCTAACACCCAAAATAACTTAGAGTTGTCAATGTCTATAACATTGGTAGCATTGGAAGTGAGGAAAGAATTTGAGAAATTCTCGGAATTCATGGGCAATGAGGAAAAGAGTAAGAAGAAGAGATGGGAAGAAATCTCACATTAATAAAATGAGGAGACACTGTACGAGAAATGAAAACTAAGTTGAAGAGCTATTTGTAGAAGTAAAAAAAGAGTTACGACGAATAGTCACATTTCTCTTTAACTCAAAGGGCTTAATGTTTTGGGGTGAGCCCCTAAATATTATTAGAACATGATTAAAATGATGTTATTTAAGCTTTGACCATTATTAGATTAAATTTGAATATAATTAGAGCTAAAATAGAGGAAAAACAAAATAGGGCACTTGTATTTTAAAGGTTAAAATTTATTGTTAATTAGAGTGTTTTTACCCTATACCCTAAGCTCTCTTAAGAGCTTCTAGAAGAGGGACTACAGATGCAAAATTGAGGGATATAGAACCTGTTTGGATGCAGAAATAGATAGCATAAAACCAGGTAATTTCTTTTGTTAGAACACAGTTTCTAGCCAGAACCAGCTAGATGGCAACCTCAGATTTAATCCTACAATGATTTGAGGAATTTCAGGGAGTTATTTATAAATTTTATGCTGATTTGGCAGCTGGTTTCACTCAAATCCAGTTGCAGAGCATAGTCTGATAACAACCAGGGAGAAACATCCTTGCCACTTAGCAAGATGTTCCTGCAATCACAATTTGTGTTCCCTTGTCCACCAACGTAATGATTGCTCATCCAGCTTATAAATAGAGTTGATCACTCTATAAAACCAAGACTGCTTCAGGGCATTTCACTAGAAATCAACTCTATTATTCCTTAAACAGTCTCTCCTTTTTTTTCTCCCAAAAAGCTAACTACGACAACCACTAAAACTCCTCCAAAACCCATGTCTTGCTTCACCTGATAGTCCAAAAATGATCCAACTCTTTGCATGTCACTAAAAGCACGTTTTCTTACTAGTTACATTATACCAGTATTCCTTTTACAATTAAAGCAAGTTTTTTCTACAACTGCATGTATGATCAGCTGGATTTTTCACATAAATAGCAGCCATTTGACCTCTACCTCAGATTTAAGTGTCCACTAAGCTAAGTTTATACTCCCCTTGTTTATTTTTCTTACAGCTGATCATCATGGACACAAGGTACATCTTTAGTTCAATCACTAAAGCTTTGCACTTTGTGTTTTTATGCAACATTTCTATATTTAAAACATCATCCATTCCACACTTCTCAAGCATGCACATATGTTTTTCCATTTTATTTAAAAGTACACTGAGAATGTTGAGCCATCAAATACCCCAACATAAGTGTTCTTGGTAATTCCTATTAGCATTTACGATTTATCTATTTTCTGCATAAGTATTTTATGATCAGAATTTCATTTTAGAATCCTAGGGTAGTATAAGATTCGAATCCTATTCTATAAATCCGAATCTTACACCAAACGCGGCCCTAGTGATTTAATCCTATTCATATTTCTGCTATTTTACATCAAAGTCATTTAACATTTTTTAATAAATAATTGTCTTGCATTTTGGTCCATCACATCTCAATTACTTGTTTCAGTTTGATTAAATTACCATGTCGTGAATATTTTGTTTTCAACTTGACTACCTTCCTATATATACATATCACATCCTAGAGTTCTATGATCAATTATGTTGTTCTAATTTTTGGATAACATACAATCTCATAATTTTACTCTTCAGGAATTACCACAAGCACATTCCAAAACAAAAGTTTATGCTCCAAATCTAGATGAACCTCTAACACATAATTGCCTACTTTTTTTGGAGATTTCTTGTCATTTCCTTATCTCCTGATTTTTCGACTTCGTTACTTTGTACCTCTTTTTCTTCTTTTTTGAAGCAATCAAACCAAATTATCTTTTTTTTTTCTCTGTTTCTTTTTCATTTTTTTTAACTCCACTTTTGTCACGTTATCCCATTCTTTTAACATCTCTGCATAAATGATGAGAAATTGGATAATCAATAATAATCTATTAATTACTTCAATATGGGGAAAAAAAACATATAGATACACGTAAAATGTCACATTCATTAACCCTTTTAGCATATTTTGGCAGTCTGTCATCATTCCCAAGGCAACAGAGGGTCAAGTTATTTAAGAAAGAATAAAAAAATCCTTCCAGCAAGAAAAAGAATAAAAAAATCCAGACACGTACCTTTACGAAGTGTTTGATCATGTATCCGGATGTGCGCATACAAACAGTAACCTATTTTGAGCCTTATTTAGAGCCTATTCAACCAAGAAACATTCATTAGATCTAATAATAATACATAAAGGTGTAAGCAGTTAGATTAACTGGGATTTGATTATTCAACTAACAACATATTTATTAGATCTAACGATAATACAAAAAGATCCGATCAATCAAATTAACCGGAATTATAAGTAAACTTGGTTATTAAATTAGGCGTTTCCTCCGGAACATCAATGGCAGTAATGGCAAAACTTGCAAGATCTTGGGGCAACAAAGCAGAAAAGACAAAATTATTCAATCACTGCAAAAAGTTAGCATAGACTAGGACATTAGCACCTTGAAATTGAAAGTTATAATGTGTAAACATGTATGCATGTATATAAGCATATTTAAATAGTGAAAATTAGAAGGTTTTCGCAATAAAATTTCCAGTGATACATACAATAGATCGTTCATTAGATGGTATTCTGCATAAATTCTTGCCACCATACCTTGTGATCAAGGTCTGTTCCATTGGAGCGGTAATAATAAATACAACTTTTCCAACCTGCAATATGATTCCTCCATATATGATTCCAGATCCAATATGTGCAACTATGCAATTGATTAAAAACAAAAATAGGACACATCAAAACAAGTAGGCGGCAAAACTGAAACTAGGAGAGAAACAAAAAAAAATTGCATTCATAATTTTATTCAAATAGAAAGATTTCAAGCTATTTTATAGAATAACATATCAATCTAGCACTTATTTCTAGGAAAACAAAAGTAAATGAAGTCTCACTAATGATTAACAGAATCAAGTAAATCCCATACGCCCTTAATAATCATAAATAAAGCTTCAAATTACAAAAGGATTCAAATAACAGTTAAAAGTATTCCTCAAAAAGTAAAAATAAAAAAGGTTAGCCAATGCCCAAACATAGCGAGTTATGGTGATCCGAGATAATGGTGAGTTTGAATCTGAGGATGAGTCAGATTGTGATGATATGCTGCCATTGGAGGATACCTCAATGGGAGATGAGGAGTTTGGAGCAGATCAGGGTGAGATGATTGGGTTAGTCGCACGACGAGCCTTAAGCTTACAAGCTAAAGAGGAACAAGAAGTACAGCGAGAGAACATCTTTCACACTCGTTGCCACGTGAAAGACAAGGTATGTAGTGTTATTGTTGATGGTGGCAGTTGCACTAATGTTGCTAGTACTTCCATGGTTGAAAAGCTAGGGCTCACCACACTTAGGCACCCTCGTCCATATAAGCTGCAATGGTTGAATGATAGTGGTGAAGTGAAGGTTACAAAGCAAGTTGTTGTACCATTTCAAATTGGTAAATACGAAGATGAAGTGTTGTGCGATGTGGTACCAATGCAAGCTGGACACCTTCTCTTCGGAAGGCCGTGGCAATATGATCGGCGTGTACAACATGATGGTTTCACCAACAAATATTCATTCATGTTCAACCAGCGAACAATCACACTAGTTCCGCTGACACCAAAACAAATTTATGAAGATCAAGTGAGAATGCAAAAATTGAGTGATCAAAAGAACTCGAGAGAACAAAAGAACGAGACTGAGAAGGGGAGTGTGGTTGTGCAAAATAATAAGAGTGAAAATAAAGAGAAGAGTTCAGCCAATGAGGTAAAAACAGAGAGAAAATAAAGAAATTTCTATGCAAAAACAAGTGAGATTAAGCGAGCAATGATTTCGAAACGGCCGGTGTTTTTACTCATGTACAAGGAGGCTCTTTTAAACACTGACCAACTTGATTCTTCTTTGCCTAGTGTTGTTGTTTCTCTCTTGCAAGAGTTTGAGGATGTGTTTCCTGAGGAGGTACCATAGGTTTACCACCCATCCGAGGGATTGAACATCAAAACGATTTCGTTCCCGGAGCATCAATTCCAAACCGACCAGCATATAGAAGTAACCCAGAGGAGACAAAGGAACTTCAAAGACAAGTCGAAGAGTTGATGGAGAAGGGATATGTGAGAGAAAGCATGAGCCCATGTGCAATACCAGTGATTCTAGTTCCTAAGAAGGATGGAACATGGAGGATGAGTATTGATTGCAGAGCCATCAACAACATTACGGTAAAGTATCGACATCCTATTCCCCGCTTAGATGATATGTTAGATGAGCTGCATGGTTCTTGTGTCTTTTCTAAAATTGATCTTAAAAGTGGCTATCATCAAATTAGAATGAAAGAAGGTGACGAATGGAAGACAGCATTCAAGACTAAATATGGATTGTATGAGTGGTTGGTTATGCCATTTGGATTAACTAATGCACCTAGTACCTTCATGCGCTTAATGAACCATGTTTTGCGTGCTTTCATAGGAAAATTCGTCGTTATTTATTTTGATGATATCTTGATTATAGCAAGAGTCTGCATGATCATGTCTCACATTTGCAATCTGTTTTGGATGTGCTTAGAAAGGAGAATTTATATGCTAACCTCAAAAAGTGTACTTTCTGCACCGATAAACTTGTTTTCTTAGGTTTTGTGGTGAGTGCTAAAGGAATTGAGCTCGATGAAGAGAAGATCAAAGCCATCCAAGAGTGGCCGATCCCTTCTAGTGTGGGTAATGTTAGAAGTTTTCATGGGCTTGCTAGTTTTTACAGGAGGTTCGTGAAGGATTTTAGCACCATTGCTGCACCGCTTACGGAGGTTATTAAGAAGCATACCGCATTCAAATGGGGCGAAGAACAAGAGAAGGCGTTTCAGCTTGTTAAATTTCAGCTTACTCATGCTCCTTTACTTGCTTTACCTGACTTTTCCAAAGCATTTGAAATCGAATGTGATGCTTCTGGTGTAGGTATCGGCGCTGTCCTTATGCAGGATGGGAGACCACTTGCGTAATTTAGTGAGAAGCTAAGCGAAGCTGCACTTAACTACCCCACTTATGATAAATAATTGTATGTATTGGTTCGTACTTTGGAGACATGGCAGCACTATTTATGGCCAAAGGAGTTTGTGATTCGTACGGATCATGAGTCCTTGAAGCACTTGAAGGGCCAACACAAGTTGAACAAGAGACATGCCCGATGGGTAGAGTTCATTGAGACTTTTTCCTATGTCATTTGTTACAAACAAGGTAAGGACAATGTGGTTGCGGATGCACTCTCACGCAGGTATGCCTTAATCTCTACTCTTGATGCTAAATTTNTTCTGAATTTTATTTTACATTATTAATTTTTCTTTGGAAATAATTATTCTAAATTTGTTGAATACCATATATTTCACGAAATTGATCTTGTTTTTTATATGATAAATTTTATTTAGTTCTTTTATATAGATATAAAACGGATAAATTTCTTTTATTTTAATTCCTTTATTGTTTTTTTAATTTCGTTACTTTTTTTGTTTTAGTCTTTTAGGCATGGCATGCAAAATAATTTTTGCATACTATGTCTTGTATTTGTTTGAATTTTTTTTCATGTCGTTGTTCTTTTAATAATGAAAAAATCTTTATAGAAAAATTAAAAAATATATATCTTTACATTAGAACCTTTCCTTTTTAAAATTTTTTTTCTATTTTTTTTCTCTTTTATTTTTGTAGGAAATTTTTGACATAGGGCCACTTAAAAATAAATGTTCATTTTGAAAGGATGAGTGTACTTGCATTTACATGAGTACCATGTGATGATAAGTGGTATTTTCTTTGTTTTTTTCCCCTGATTTTCTTATATGTTAGCTCATACAGAACTTGTTTAAAATTATTATAAGTTGTTACTTATATGTTAACCTATGTGATAATAAGTTTTTTTTTCACTCTTTAATAAGTTTATAGAAATGCATCCTATATCATGGTTGGATGTCAGGTCACAGGTCACGTTTTTTAGTTTCGTAGACATGTGTCTTTTTTCTTTTCTTTCTCAATTAATAAAAAACCAAATATTATATAGATACCTAGTAATGAGATCGTGTCAAGCACTTGTACAATTTTAATAAAGAATTTTTTAAAAAGTTGATGAAATAGATAAGTAGAGGAATGATTCGATTCCCAACGCCTATCCACCCTTCTAATATATAGAAGATATATGAGCAAATAGGAAACAGACATATAAGAAAACACGGATGTAGTAACTTAAAGAAACATAAGTCAAATACGACTACGTCCCCTCAAAGGAACTACATTCGTGATCTAAAGCAATAAAACTCTTACAAGTTACAATTTAGTTATATTATTGTTTCTAGTTTAAAATAAAAAGTTAATTGTTACATCATAGTAAATTTTTAATATTAAATGGAAACTTAATAACCAATAGTGAAATTTTAATTTATTAGTTTGATAAAGGGATCTATATTAATTATCTTATTTTTTTAATCTAGGAGTGATAATGTAAATATTTTGGTCTAGAAGATACTGTTGTCATTTTGACATCGAATTAAGGAGACAAATTTTCACTTCCTAAAAATTAGTTTATTGGCATTTATTTTCAATCATCAAATTATACGTGACCATAATTTCTTAACTTTAAGGTCAAGAAACAATTATAGAAAAAATCAAGCTAAAGATTTTTTATTCCTTTGGACTATATATCCATGAGAACCAAACTATATTTTTTTCTTGAAATCAAAACTAATTTTAGTATTTCGGTCATTACGCATATCCATTTTTTTATTTCCTTATGAATATTAAATGTCATGTTGCATAATTTTCATTTGAACTTGAAATTTAGCATATCAAACCTGGATTGGTATTTTCAAGCACGTATTCTATCCATATGCACGTCAAAGTGTTCAATGACTTAGTCCAAAATAACTAAAAAAGTGGACATTTTGCATCCGAAGCACTCGAGACTAAGTTTTTTATTTCACACCCTTCATAGAAAATGGAATACATATAAGGTCATCTTCTACCGAAAAAAAAATTTACAATAATATAAAGGAAGAAAATTTTACTTTTCAATCAATCAAATTTTACCTTCCAATCAATTATATTTTCATACTTCTTTCTTCCTTCCTTTTTTTTTTTCCCACCAAATATGGCCTAAAGACTTCAATAAATAAAGTTATTAATAATAATACAGGGATCAATTTGATATGCATTCATAAGGGTACAAATTGAAAATATCACTATTTTATAATTAAATATTTAGCAATTATTATTACTCTTTAACTTTTATTACGTGATTTGTATTACTTTATTCCATGAAAGGGTCAAAGTGTCAAAGTGAAGGCATAAGAGATAAAATTATGTTTGGATCTCTAACCTCCATTAAAAATACGTTTAAGTTATGTCTAAAATTCATGAAAACCATTGTATTTTGATGGGTTGTGGAACACTAATCGAATAACTATCAAAAAGCATCAAGTTATTTCTATTTTAATTTTTTTCAAATAAATCTTCGAGTCGGCGTTGAATTTCATTGAAATTTTCGATGATTTTCGAGTTCTTCTCTCCAAATTTAGTAAATTTTTGAAATTCATCGAATTGGAGTTGAAATTTTTGATGTCTTTTCGATGACTATCGAGTAATTTTTTAAAGATAATTATTAAAGAGTTCTCGTCAAATTTTCATTGAAATTTATCAAGTGGGCATCGAATTATTGTAGACACTACAGTAAGAAAAAATGTGAATAGTAACATTTCATTTAGTGACATTTGTCACAACTGGAAATCTAAAGCTGTGAATTTTAGTAATTTTAAGTGAAAATATAAATATTTAGTAAATTTGCAAAATTTGGAACAAATAAAGTACTTGGATTTTTATATTTCGGCCCTCAAACATTATAAATTTCACAATAAGAAAACCTATCATTAGTTTAAATCACTTAAAGAAAATGTTTACTCAAGTTTAGAAGAATCATAGTTAATTTATTTATAAACTTTTTGTTAAACCATAAATTTTTGTAAAATGAGGTTAATAAAATGTAGGGTCCAAATGTCGATGAAATAATTTACAAATCAATCAATAATATTTTCAAATACTCAATTTAGTAGTAAAATCGTCGTTATACATTCATTTGTTAAATACACTAAATTTGGCTCAATATTTAAATGTGGAAAGAAATCAAATAGGGTACAGACACTTATCAGGGAATAAGAATAGAACTACAAGCATAAGTCAAACAGTTTGTCTAACCATCAGAACAACTGCCTCAAATAGACAAATATATGAAAGTGAGAGAAGTATGAGGTAAGCATGTAAATACTGAATAGAGATTCGATTAAAGATTTTTAGTAATAAACAATATACTCATTTCAAATTTTTGCATGGTTAGTAACTGTTATTTCCGAAATCCACGTATTAAACTATTTTTCAAATATTCACAAAATTCTAAACTTTGTTAAACTCCTTTCCAAAATAAGTATATATCTATCTAAGTTATTCATAAGTACATTGAATATCACTAAATTCCATAATTTTTACATTTTTAACATATGTGAATTCCAACCATCTAATTGATAAGCGTGAGTTTTTTTTTTTTTCCATTCTCATATTATTTTGGAATACTATGATTCCAATGTTCTATTGGAATACCATGAGCTTTTCTTTCTTTTATTTTACAGTGTTCTTTTGAAACACCGTGATTCTAGTGTTCTTTTGGAACACTGTAATTCTGTTGGCCATATGAGATGAATATACAATACAGTGCTATATAAATGAGGTTATATACTATTTTCTACAAAATCATAAATAACTATACAATAGTCTTTAATCAAACCATATTTACTTCTAAAAACCTATTTTCCAAACTCATCAATTTTTCCAAAAGTAATGTTTCACCAAAAATCTAAAAATCTAGTTCTTGAATAAAAGGTGACTCCATTGGGGATGGCCAAGGAAGACTAGATCTTCTCAATATTTATAGAGTTCTGTTTCATTTCTTTCTTTAAAATCATTTGTATAAAATCATTTCACAACTCTTAGTTACATTTTTCTTAGTCAGAATCTGTTCATAAACAAAAACTTAGAGCTTTTCCTTGAAAGAGAGAGATGGTAGAAAAAAATCTTCCATCCCTACCCCCTTTATCGCTCAAAGTTGGAAGTTCTGTTTAAACAGAACGATCAAATAGGAGAGATTGTAGCCATGTTGAAAAGTCTTCAACAGGAAGATGCCATGCTAAAAAGTAGAGATGCAACGCTTGCTGGAAATGGGAATTCAGGCTCCCAAACTGGTCCGTCTGTCCATAACGGAGCTAGTCCCAATACTATTCGAGCATAACTAGGAATTGCCAGTGCAACTCTAGGGATTGCAGCTCCAGCTTTGACAATGGCTGTTGTTACTAATATTGTCACTACCATTGTTCCATAAATCAGTACTGATAAAAAGTATGTTACAAAGGAGGAAATGACGGAGATTCTCAAGACAAAATAAGCCAGCCAAGACATAAAAAAAGTCAATTTTTAACCACCTTATTCCTCGTATATTCTGACCAAACCATATCCCAAAAATTATATAAATCCTAGGTTCAGAACTTTTAATGGAAAAATTGGAAATGTTAGAAAACATATTATAGGATTTATAGATGATTTAGGATCATATACTAGTGATGAGGATTTAATAACGAGGGAATTCTCCAACTCTTCAAATATAGAAACAAAATAGGAATTGATATCATAAATAATCCTGATAAGGATCAAATGATGTAATATTGATATTTAAAATACTATAGTAAAAAAAACTATTATGTATTATAAAGTCATAATAGCGGCTACTGTAACAATCAATAATTTAAAGACTAAAATTATAAAATAGGGATAGTGCCTGCATAGCTAAAGTACATGATAACCAATATTCATATCATGGTTTTTGAAAGTAGAATCTTGTACATGCATTGTTTAAAGTACAATTAATAACATACACGATAACCAATATATATTAGAAAGTTATGACAACTGATATTACAGCAATCAATAACTTAAAGAATAAATTGGGAAAGCACATGCATATATGAAGTAAACGATAACCAATATTGATAACATAATTTTGAAAGTAGAATCTTATAGGCTATACTCATAGTTTAAATTGCAACCTATTATCTACTTAGTTACCATAAGTGATGATATTTGAATCATGCAAATTAATCTCCTCGAGACCCAGGACAGAGAGAAGTCCTCAGAAATGCAAGTTGGATGTCACTCATATTGAAGACACAATACACCTAGTAGTCTTCTTTTTTACACATTTCCGAGTCATAATCAATCCTTAAAATTTAATAATTAATAAATATTAAAGAAATAGAAAAAAAATTAAAAAAAATATTTGAGGACAAAAAAATTAAAATATCTTAAAGAAATAAATAAAAATTATTTCTATTTTCTAGCAAGTATGTTAAGTAGTATTAACAGGATAGTGAATAAACTAAAAACCCAAAAGAGGAATACAACAAGAATCAAAATCTTATTCTTCACTA
>JXTB01000857.1:0-12455 GCA_002914805.1 Parasponia andersonii | reverse complement strand
AAATCAAGAAAGAGTTGGAAAAATTAATAGAAGTTGGCTTTAACAAGCCATGCCAACATCCCATCTGGTTGGCAAATATTGTGCCTGTTAGGAAGAATAATGGGCAGATAAGGATCTGCATAGATTTCAAGGAATTAAATAAAGCTTGTCCTAAGGATGATTTCCCCTTATCCAACCTAGACATGCTTATTGATGCAACAACGAATCATGAGATGTTCCCCTTTACGGATGGGTTTAGCGGGTACAATCAGATCAAGATGGATCCAACTGATGCAGAAAAGACCGCATTTAAAACCCTATTTGGCAATTTTTACTATACAGTAATGTTATTTGGATTGAAGAATGCAAGGACTACATATCAAAGAACAATGACAGTCATTTTTCATGAGATGATTCATGACTGTATGGAGGATTATGTGGATGATCTAATGGTTAAATCAAGAAAGAAAGATCAACATTGTGTCCATTTAAGAAGAGTCTTTGAAAGATGCAAGAAATATGATCTAAAAATGAATCCTCTTAAGTGTGCTTTTGGAGTCACAGAAGGAAAATTCCTAGGTTTTGTGGTGCACAAGGAGGGAATCAAGACTGATCAAGATAAGACCAAAGCCATATTGGAGATCGAGCCACCAAAGAATCTTAAGCAGATTATGGAATTTGTTGGAAAAATCTCTTATCTAAGAAGGTTTATACCTTCACTGGCAAGCATAATCAAGCTATTACATCAATTAACCAAGAAAAATATGGAGTACAAATGGACTCGAGAGCATCAACGAGCCTTCGAGGAAATCAAGCACATTTTGACCAATCCTCAGGTAATGTCTGCTCCTCTGCCTAATAAAGAACTTTTGGTTTACTTAACTGCATCTGAGGAAGCTGATTGCACAAGAATAGAGTAATATGGAAAAACTGGTATATTATCTCAGTAGACTTCTTAAGGGTGCAGAAAAGAATTACTCAACGGTAGACACTTGGTACTGCTCTTACGTACACAGTACNCACCTATGGCTATAATTTTGATGATTTCTCATCATCTTCTTGTACTTTCTTTTTGTCTTATATAAAATTTCTGTTTCTTATCAAAAAGAAAAAAAGATAAAAGGTTGGCATTAATCCCTATCTCCTTAATTGGAATGACAATGAGATCATAAGAAGATTGTAACTTACTTTCTCCTTAAATATTAGCAGAACTGAAAAGTTTTTACGCCCAACATCAACTGGTTCAAGCGTGTTTTTCTCTTCCTCTTTTCTATCCAATTCTGCATAGTAAGAGAGATTAAAAGGTGTACATGACAATAAGAAAGGGCAAGTAATAAGTATTGTTAAAGATATAGTCGCACTTCAGATGCAAACTAAATATATTTGAAAACTTCTTCCGTTTTTTTGCATTCCTGCCCAAGTAGCTCACCAATGAACTCTGTTCAAACCCATTAACAATTAAGCAACAACACACAAATCAAAATAGTGTGCTAACTCACTATTTCAATGTGCTTTCTTTAAATCAAAAAAACAATATTGAAAAAAAATCCCAAGTAGAATAGTCATTAGTTACAACAAGTATGCTCGCATATGCTTCGTAAAATGTAAATAACATATCTATATTAGGATATCCAGCATTTCACTCTCAATTCAATACAAAATAATTTAGGCATCAACCACAAGTGAAAGAATGGATCCACATTACAAGTTCTGACGATTATGAACAGTTCAAGCAAAAGAATGAATAATTCCACTAATCCATTCACACATTACAAGCTCCGACGATTATGAAAAGTTCAAGCAAAAGATTGAATAATTCCACTAATGCATTCATACATCTTATAATTGCATACAATACAGTTCCAAAAGAACTATAAGAGATCAGCAATAATGCAAACTTAACGACTTTTGTCCTAGAATATAGGTCGTTGTTCATTAGAAAACAACATTTTACCTACACAACACTCTAATTCCCTACCACATGGACCTAACTTACATCAAAAAAAGTAATTGCAGAGCAAAAAAGACTAGCAAGTTGAACACTCTCCAAAACCAAGACTAATAAAAAGCACATCAATATATCAATATATAAATGTGTCGAAAAACTAGATAACCAAGAGAAGAGATACACTCAATGTTACGTGATACAACACATTAGAAAAATAGAAACAGTAACGACAAACAAATTCCAAACCAATATCTCATTGGTAAAGTTGTTAATCTTTCGAGACATAAACTAAAACCACCAACAAGTAGGCAAATAATAGTAAAAATAAATCCATTCAAAGCAAGTTATGAAAATTAAGCAAATAACAAATAGAAAAACTAAGACAGCTTATTCAAAAAAAAAAAAAAATATATATATATATATATATATATATATATATCCTAACACAATACTGTAGGACCAGCCAATCATACAACTCGAAAAAAAATTTTGATTATAAAGCATGGACACGAATTTGCTACCAAATTCTTCGCAAAATCTAACCAAAATACAAAAATCGAATCGAGATTCAAAACATTTAAAGATTAATTTAGAGGAAATAATTTCTGGTATTTCACTAAAAAGGAATTTCTGCACATTTATAGTCTTATGAGCGTTTAATTCAAAGTCGAGTTGAACAATGTCAATGACAGCCTTCTTGGTGCCTGCCACATCTCCAGCAAGCCTCATCTACTTCTTTACAATTATCAATTGCTTAATCGAGGCCTCCAAATTACCTCCTCCTTCCCAAAAGTTACGCAAATTCAAATAGATCAACAATTCGGAAGGAAAGAGGCCTTACCATAGTAGAGAATTGTATTTCCTTGTCGATAGAATTGCAGAAAACTAAACAAGTCAGAGAGCAACTCAAAACCCTAAAACATTTTGTTATTATGATAAAATTAAAAATGCTACTTATTATAGAAAAGTTGCTTTCATCTCTAAAACCCTATCCTTTGACAATAATTTTGCACATCCATTAGGGGGAAAAAAAAAACAAAATGAAAAAAAAAAACATATACATATATATGTGAAAATCAAAATTGGGTGAAAAAATAAAAGCAAGCTGGGGAAGATGGAAGAGGATGCTTGGGAGAAAATGAAGAGTGGGAACACGGAAGCAAATTGAGCAATCCAATAAAATTTTTTGTTTTACTTATTTGATAAATGAATTGAGTGATCAATATACACACATGCAAATATATATGTATTTTATGTATAGCACCCGTGAAAAGTTGCACCATCTCTTTCACTTCTCAAAATGGAATAATATTAGCATTCCAGTCTTGCACCTTTAAAACATATCTTAAGCCACAATATAAGGTTCTAATAAGCGCGCCAATGATTTATATTAAGACCGAGCAATCAAGTATAAACAAGATCAAGGTAAGTCAAAGATTCTTATAGTTAGAATGATATATAATCATTAAGTAACAAGTCTAGAAAATAGATCCATTTTGCTCCTATGAAAAGAAAGGAAAGAATTATCTATGTATGTATACTGGAAAAGGGATTTTCATATAGCAAACTATACATATTAGCTAAACTAGATTACTGAACAATGGTTTAATACCTGAAAGACATTTTAATCAGCATACTACGACTCTAAGAGAGCCATCCCCGACTTTACATTCTGGCATTTTCTTCTTCCTCAATATAGTACAAAGCTAAAATTCCCACGACTCAGTTTGAGATAAATTCATTGATCATACCAGACATGTAGGAAAAACAAAACTGAAAAGGCCAGAAAGAAAGGAAAAAAGAAAGTCTTGGTCCGTTAAAAGACTGAAGTTGAAATTCAAAGATAAAATGAAGTTTTTACCTAACACAGTTGACCGGTAATGAATAATAAGTACCTTTCAGAACAGTACAATTACAAAACCCAGTTGGGATTTCATTTCACATATATCAGGGGCAAATTCAAAACCCAACATAACAATCCAACTTATATAATTCATGACTCACTAACAAAATTTAATAAAATAAACTATGTAGTGATAAAAATTAGTAATAAAGGTTGAATTTTTAACAAAAAACAAACTAACAAATAGTTGATCTGGAAAATGAAGGAAGAAGATCTGGAAAAAGTTGAGCCCAAATTAGGTAGAGCTGAACTTTGAGAATAACAAACTTTAAAACCAAGTGGTATTTTGGAATCACCCCTCTGAACTCTGACTTCACCATTGTCAGATTGTTCTGCGCTCATTCTTTTGACATAAGTCTAAGTCGTGAATGCTTTGGCCTTCCAGAGAGACTAGAGATTAAATTACAAAAAATGTTTATCAGTTCAAAAAATAATAACAGTTATTTAACATGAAACCTTAACTAAAATCATTTAACTGAAATAAATAAGAAACTGATACAATTAAACCATCACCATTTCTTTTTTTTCCCCTTCTTTTTTCCTCCTTTTTAATTTCTTCCCTACTTTTTTTTCTTCTTTATTTGTCTTTTCTTTTTCCCCACTTTCCATCTCCATTTGTTTGCAAATTTGATTTCATAGATTGGCCAATCCTGAAAGAAACTCCAAAGAAAAGAAAGATCAATTATTAGTTATAAATTGCAAAGAGATATTGCACCATGAAGTTACAAATCTATTGTTATGAAAATATTGTGCATGAAGCAAATACAGAGTTACGACATAATCTTAATAACAATACTCATGTAAGAATGTAAATACTCACAGCTGAACTAGCTAGATCGAGGCATAAACTTGTTAAGTAATACAGAGAAAAACATTTCTAGAATCTTCTATAATTAACCGACTAGTTTTTTTCCATAAAGACCCTGTGCTTTGAGTGAGAGCATTCACTTGGGAGTTTGAACTCCGCCTAGCTGGGATTCAAGCATTTTATTTTCTCTCTTCTGACAGCATCCAAAACAAGCAAACAAAAGAGGACAGAGTCTCATTTCAAGTAAATAGGGGTGCATTTGGTATAGGATTCGAATCATATTCTTCAAATCCAGAAATAGCTTTATATAGAAAGTTAGAAAGATATGAATGTTTTATCATTCAAATTTTCTACGTGAAAACTGTTTCTGAATTTGAAGAATAGAATTCGAATCTTATACCAAGCGCGCCCTAAGAAACCTGCGATTTCCTAAATTAAAGTATAAGTTAAATAGAGGCATAATTAATTCAATAATACATTTACTCTTCAAATCTGAAAATAATTATATCTATTATCATAGTACCATACAACTTTCAACCTCTGATTTTTGTAATTGCTTCAATAGAAGAGAACGATTTGCAGGAACTTCACCAACTTAAATGGACTTGGTACTTCCGCTCATATATTACTTCTTGCTTCATTTAAAGCAAAATAAAAAGTTTGCAATAAATGTGTGGTGCCCAAGATTCTCACATGCATATTAAGCCAATAATAATTATGTTCTAATTGCATATTAGGTATCTAGAAGTCTTTAATACTAGTTTTGTAGCAACATACTCATTCATTATGTTATGTGCATTTACATACATGTTATTACACTAATGACTGTCGAAGTATCCCAATGCAGTGTAAAGGTTCAATACCCTCAGAGAGAGAGAGCTCGGTGTGCTAAAAGAACAAAGAATATAATTATGAAAGTAATACTATGTTTGAATTGTTAATTGGGGTGTAATTAACTTATTTGTATGCTTAATGATTGGTTATGGGGCTAGGTTCCACCAAATTAGAATAAAATTGGCCATATGGGATCATATGTCAAAGTATGACTAGATTTCACTTTCTAAGCTAGGTTTCATCATTTTGGTCTACACTTGGGTGTATAGGATTGACCAGCAACGTGGTGAATATGCTAAGGATGTTTTAGAGCTTGACACATGGAAAGTAATGAGCAAAATACCTAAAATACCCCTTAGAATTTAAGTTATGCCATTCTTAGCCGTATTGATTTTTGACCAAATCTGGTCATTTGCTTTCCCTTTCTCTCCAGCCACGACCTAAAACTCTCCAATACTTTTTCTGACTTCGCTCAACTTTCCTCAAACATTTCCAAGAGTTTCCAAGTGGTAGAACTCAAATTGGAGCCCTAGAAAGCAAGATATACCAAAACTAGTCAAGGTAATTCTATTAAGTTCTTCTTTTTAAGTCTTGTCTTTTAATTTCAATTTTCTGCTTGTTCCCATTTAAATAATGGTTTCTTCAAGTCTTCTTAAGTCCAAAAATCTAATTCTAAGCTTAGAGAATCAGTTTGGTGGAGATAGAAGGCAAGAAATCCAACAAAAGCTCAAACTAGTCAAAGTGAGCATTATGTATGATTTTGAACTTATAGTTAATTTCTTTTGTGTTAGCCCTTAAACCAAAGCAATTATTTGGTGAATAATGTTCCTAGGTACCTTATATATCACTGGAAATATAAAATTTAGGTGGAAGATTAAAGTTAAATCTAAGGCCCCAAAGATTGCTATTTATGGATTTAAGTGTTCTCATGTGTGGTAGATTAAGTTTTCCATATTTGTAATCTGATTTCTTAAGCTTATAGTATATATTTTATAGATTCTATTAGTTATTACACTTATTTGATGGCTGGTTATGATGGCACACAAGTGTAAAAGTCGTTTAAACTTGGTAAAATATTGAAAGGAATTCAAATGCACTTAGATTATTCCAAATGATCCTCTTTGATGTGTATATGTGGGAATTGGATTGTTAATTGTTATGGCAGGTTTAAAACCATGATTTTAATCATGTGGGAATGTCCCTAAAATAGGGGAGGTGCTGTCCAAATATTTTTAAAATGAAATGGCACCATTTAGGAGCAAATGGACTTGTTTTTACAAAATGATGTGCCATTTTGGATCATTTTGTGCTAATGAACTAGCATTTGTATTTTACCACTTTTGAACAGTTTTTCAATGATAGTTATTAGCTATTAAGTACTTTAAGTGATTTACACACTCCTGGGTCATTTTAAGATTAAGTTTCCTAAATTGGTTAAAGTTCTGATTTCGGTCTTGTTCAATTATCTTGATGCATCTTTTGTAAAATGTGCACCTTGAATAATAGTAATTTATGACAGGTAATTAGCACACCAATTTCTAGAGGATATTGACCATTTCCACTATCAATTTCTATTCCAGACACGAGGTAAGTAAAGACTTACAACTGTATCACAAGAACTATATAGAAGATGTATTTATGTGAAACTTACTTATTCCTGAAAGTTATGAAATGGCATGTGCATGGCATGTTTTGCATGCAAATGGAGATTTTTATCATAAGAGTATTTGAAAATGAGTACCATTGTACCAATTTTATAAGATAAGTTCTAATGGCAATTGTTAGTCTGTCGGAGCTGGATAGGTAAGTCTGTTGATGCAGACTCTCCCGTTGAAGCGGGATTTGCGGATGTTATGATGTGTCTCGTTGAAGCGGGACAAGATTAGCGCGGTGTGGGATGCCCCTTTGATGAGGGAAGGAGTTTTCAAAAACCTCACACGACGGTCGCACCTTATTTTTTACTCTTGGCCAGAGTTTCCGCCCAATGTTATCACGGCCTATCGACTTACGGGACTAGCAATGCTCTAAGGGGCGCCCAATTATGAATACGTTTTAAGGAAAATACATGAACTAAAATGTTTAAGAAAGAAAAGGGTACAATGGGAACTTTACGAGATTTTTAAGCAGACATAAGCATGCATAGTTTTTACTTACTGAGTTTTAGCTCATTTTAGTCTTGTGATGCAGATGATGAGGCACATTTTGGTGTTGACTAGCTGGTTGTCTGGCTTGCCTTTTGTCACCGTGATCATACAGATGTAGACGAGCTTGACCTGTGGGCGACATTTTTTTGTTCTGAGATATTTTGGTATAATGTAAATATTACAGCTGATGGCGAAATTGACTGGTGAAAACCTCTTTTGATTGTACATTTTGTAAAGACACTTTTAACAAGAAATGCCATACAGTTTCTTTTGTCCTAAAGTTCTAGAAAGTTCAAAAAAAAAAAAATTGCCCACCTTTTTATCAAAACAGAAGGTAATGTTTAAGAAAGAATAATACTTCATAGTTTGACTGTATATGACAATATGGTTAAACTAGGAGGTGTTACAAAATGTTAAGAAGAAACAACTGTTTAGTAGGAGACTTTTTTTTTCCATAAAAAGAAAACGAAACACAAATAGCCATTAGCCAATTAGGAGTGTGATTTTCTACATGTAATGATTTAAAAAAGAAGATAATAATAAAGAACAAAAACTTCTACTGTGACAAATTTTTAAAGAAAATAACAAATTAAAAAAAATTCTATTAACTTTCAACTAGTAGCAGGGGAATGAGATTTATTTTACATATGGATATATTTACCTCAAGAGAGAAGGAAAAAGAAAAAATGTTACCCTAATTTACAAACACTAACCGGATAAAATTTTTCTACAGCGCTAGAACAAAAAGAACTTTTATAGCAGAGCTAGGTATGGATATACTTTAACTGAAAGAAATACATTGTATTGATAATTTAGAAAAGCTTCTCTCTAGATAGATGAAATGCGAGAAGGATAACATATCGAAACATACACATTCAAAATTTATCATACTAGCAATAAGTAATCAAGAAACTATATTTCAAAAGAACTACTACTTACCAGCAGAAGCAATATAACCACAACAACAAGACTAGCAGCAAAGAACATGTCAATTGTGTAGTACTACCTGGATGATCGATACACAGTCTTTGCAATGCTATATCTAGAACAAACACAAAAAAAAGGGTATTTCTCCTTTAACCTATAAAAGTCTATGTAGTCAACTAAGTTGAGGATGAAAGATTCACGACATAAAAAAATAAAATAATAATAAAAATTAATTATAGTCATATGCATTCATACTTTCTTCATGCATCTTGAGTTTCACCCCTTTTTGTCCGTTCATAACTTCCTTTTCTTTTTTTTTTTTTTTGTGTGTTCCATCCGTTTTTTTTTTCTCTTTTCACATTTTTTTCCTTTCTGTTGTCCTTCGCATCCTTCTTATATATTTGTATATATTTTATTTCATTTTAGCTCTTTTTTTTTTCTTCGTTTCATTTCTTGTTCTCTCTCTTGTATTTTTTCCTCTGACTATTCTTTTGTATCGTTTTTCCGTTCTCCTTTTAATCTTCTTTTTTTCCCCTCTTTTGCTTCTTTACTCTCTCTCTTTCTTTTCTTTACATAATTGTTGGGCTAATACCTTCTCCAATTGAAGATTGAAGAAAGAGTGTCCCTGAAAAAGTGAAGTAAGTACATATTATGATAGTCTGAAAAGAGAAAACATAAACTATAAAGAAAAAAAGGAACTCAACATGCCTCCTTTTTTTGTCGGTCCACTTCTTCATTCTTTTAGAAGTTTTGTTTAAGTAGGCCCTAGCCAACTCCGCTTGCTCATGCCATACCTTAACAAACTTGAATGTCGCAAGACTCTTCCCACTGTAATTTACCACTAAGGCATGTGGAGTCATAAGTTGTTAACCCATGACTATCTCGAAAGGATTCTTGCCTGTAGACTCACTCCTTTGGAGGTTAAAAGAGAATTGGGCTACATTATGTAATTTTGCTCAATCTTTTTGGTTGGCACTCACAAAGTGCCTCAAGTATAGCTCCAACAAGGCATTCACTTTTGCCGTTTGGCAATCACTTTGGGGGTGAAAGCTACTAGAAAAGTTCAAGTTTGAACCTATCAACTTCAACAATTCTGTCCAAAACCTTCCAGTAAATCGGAGATCACGATCACTTACGATATTTGACAGGACTCCCCAAAGCTTTACGGCATGCTTCATAAAGAGCCGTTCAGTCTCATCGGTGGGAAAATAAGGTGAAGCAGGTATAAAGGTGGCATACTTGCTGAAGCAATTAACCACCACTATAATGCTGTCAAAACCCTCCGACTTAAGCAGGCTAGTGATAAAATCCATGGAAACACTTTTCCACGGCCTCTCAGAAATAGTGAGAAGTTCCAACAATCCACCCGGTGATTGTTGTTCCACCTGTCTTGTTGGCATACAAGACAAGTTGAAAGAGCGAGAGTACATTTCTGACTTGGGTGACCAGCTCACAAGGAATCGTGGCACTGATAAGCTCTTTTATTAAGTTTCCCCACTTAGGCACATAGAGTCGATTGCTTTTGGCATACAGAAGTCCGTTGCTCAGCCAAAAACGTCTCGTTTTTCTTTCCGTCACTAGGGGCAGCAAGCTCTTTGCAAGAACATCGTGTTCCTATCCTTCCTTGATTTTCTTTACCAAGTTGCTATCGGGCCTACTTAAGGCCGCCAGTTCCGCCTTTCTGCTTAAGGGATCCACCACTACATTGGTCTTTCGGGCTTGTATTCAAGCCTGTAATCGAATTCTGCCACGAAATCTTGCCACCGAGCTTGCTTAGGACTCAACTTTTTCTTAGTTGAAAGTAGCTTGTAGCTATGTTGTTGGTCATGATCGTGAAGTGAGTATCCAACAAGTAGTGCCACCACACCTTTAGGCAATGGATGATGATGGCAGTCATCTCTTTTTCTTGCACTGTATAGCGTCTCTCGGTGTCATTGAGTTTGCGGCTTTCGTAAGTAATTAGACACCCTTCTTGCATGAGTACTCCGCCAATAGCAAAGTCAGAGGCATCCGTGTGAAGCTCATATGCCTAAGAGTGATCAGGCAAACAGAGAATCAGCTCTTCGCTTATCACCTTCTTCAAGTCTTTGAATGAGACTTGACACTCAGGTGTCCTCTCCCAAGACTTGTTCTTCTTGAGTAGGTTAGTAATTGGCGCTCCTCTTGTTGAGTAGGACTATGAACCGTCTATAGTAGTTCACAAGTCCGAAGAAAGACCTCAATTCTGGCACAGAGGTTCCCACTCTTGTATGGCTTGCACCTTGGTTTCATCCATCATAAGTTTCCCATCCTTTTATCTTATGCCTTAGGAACATCACTTCCTCTTAAGCGAAGGAACATTTTTCCTTCTTAAATAGTTAGTTTTCCCTCAAGAGCTCGAACACCTTCCTCAAATATTCTAGATGCTCTTCCATGGTCGTGCTATAAATGACTATATCATCAAGATAGACTACCACGAACCGATCGAGATAGGGATGGAATAACTTATTTGTGAGGGTGCAAAAGGTAACAGGTGTATTGGTAAGACCAAATGGCATGACTAAGAACTTATAAATACCATACCTTGTCACGTACGTGGTCTTGGGCTCATCTTCCTCCGTTATGCGCACTTGCTAGTATCCCGAACTCAGATCAAGCTTTGAGAAGTATCTAGCATTCCCAAGTTGATCGGACAAGTCGGAAATAAGTGGGATGGGATATTTGTTCTCTACTGTCACCTTGTTAAGAGCCCAGTAATCAATACACATCGTTAGTGAGTCATCTTTCTTTTTCTGGAACAACACTGGGGCACTAAAAGGGGCTTTGGAGAGCCCGATGAAACCCATATCAAGCAACTCCTTTAGTTGTTTCTGGAGTTCCGCCAACTCCGGAGGGGCAATTTGATAGAGACTCATCACAAGTTGCCTCATGCCTAGCACAAGCTCGATTTCATGATCCACCTCCCTCCTAAGTGAAAGTTTCTTGGGCAGAGCATCAGGCATCACATCTTGGAATTCATCCAAGATAGCTTGCATCTCCATGGGCAGGTTACCTTGAGGTTTCACATCTTCATTATCGTGCTCCTTTAGGATGGTCAAGCAACTCTCCTCCCTTCTCAAGCCCTTCTTGAATTGAAGCGCAGAGAGTACTTTGTTTTCCGCTTTCGTAGACCGCTCTGTTGGTACCACACAATCTTTTTCACCATCCATGATGCACGTAGAATTGGCAAAAGGAACAGCGAATGCCCGCACTGTATCAAGGAACTCCAAACCAAGCACCACCACAAAATCATCTATTGGCACTACTGATAAGTCAAGTTGGCCAGTCCATGCACCTAGGCTAGCCTTAACACCATGAGCAACCCTATGGATGGGATGTGCTGCTGAGTTTACTACCTTGAGGGAACCTCCTCCATTGGACACAGTCAAGTCCAACCGCCTAGCTTCCTCAACATAGACGAAGTTGTAGGATGCACTCGTGTCAACCAAGGCTTTAATGGCTTTGCCATTGATTGTTGTTGTGATGCCCAAGATTCTCACATACATAATAAGCCAATAATAAACATATTCATATTGCATAATAGACATATCAAGCAACTAGTATCAATTTCATGGTAAATTACTCATTCTGATTGTTAAATGATCTGTATTATTGTACTAATATTTGTGGAAGGGCTCCCATGCAGTGTAAAGGCTCAGTACCCTCAGAGAGAGAGAGAGCTTGGTGTGTGAAAGGGACAAAGAATACATTTATGAATAGTAATATTATACGAACATGCATTAAAATCAAATCTATTGATAACTTGGTCAAATAGTAGTTTTTCGGTAAAATGCATTTTTCATGCTTTTCAGAGCCAAATTGATTGTGCATTTAAAACTTCAAATAGCTTTTATTTAATGTATAGAAACCATTTCTAGCATTTTCCAAAATGTT
>JXTB01000856.1:58314-90458 GCA_002914805.1 Parasponia andersonii | reverse complement strand
ATAGGTATCAATTTGGCCAATGAAAATTTAGCATGCACATTTTTTTATTGTAAAAAATAAGAGAGAGAAAGAGCATTAATAATGCACGTCTTTTCATGCACTTCATTATAGCCATTGGATCACCATCTAATGGTGATCCAACGGCTAAAATAAAAATACCTACATATAGGTAAAGAAAAAAAATTTTTTTTTTTTACCTATGCATAGGTATCAATTTGGCCAATGAAAATTTAGCATGCACATTTTTTTATTGTAAAAAATAAGAGAGAGAAAGAGCATTAATAATGCACGTCTTTTCATGCACTTCATTATAGCCATTGGATCACCATCTAATGGTGATCCAACGGCTAAAATAAAAATACCTACATATAGGTAAAGAAAAAAAATACCTATTGAATTGGCAACCATATATATATATACATATATACACACATATAACCTAATCAATAAATAATACACCTCCTTGTCTCTATGATCAAGTTAATCATTTGACGTGTCACATTGCTTTTGTAATATTGAAATTAATGCTTGAGACCTCAACTGTATTGTTTTTATGTAAACTCAAATTATGGAACCCACGTTTGGTAGCAAAATCTACTATTGCGCCCAAAGCGTGCTTTGTGAATAAAAACTCTTCTTTCTTTTTGTCCAATCACTGCATGTGCTAGCTTCTTCGGCTTGTTAAGTCAGTGGGTCACTTTCCCCAACTCGGAAAGGACCAGATGATCGAATTCACCAATACTTTAATGAACAAGATTTGGATAATAATATTTCTGTTTTTTTTTTTCCTTTCTTTCTTTCATTGTGAAAAGATTATTGATATAATCTTCGCAATATTTCTACCTAGGAACCGAGACAATATTTCAATGCCCATTATTAGCCTAGTCGATGAATCTGAGGACATTAATTGTGTATGTACATGAGAGATCCATTTATTTCCTTTATAATTTTTTTTTATCTTCAATTTATTTACCATAAGAAAAAAGCATCTGAATTTTTTTCCCTCTTTATGAATAACCTATAAACGGTATAGTACACATAAACAGTCCAAAATACAAGACAAGAGAAAAGTGGCTAACAAAACCGAGATGGTATTCAACATTGTCAAATGATCATGAGGGTGCCGTAGGGGGATGCCAAAAACAGCTGCTTTTGTTTATAGGTCACGGCAGTGGAGGGCCCCCACCGTATTGGACACTAAACCCCTTTTGTTAGGACCATCTTATTAAACATTTGCGGAAAGCTATATATCTAACTTTATAGTGGGACACAAATTAAATGATACTTTTCTTGTTTATTAAAATTTTCATTCAAAATCTTATATTGTGGCTGAGAATAATTCTTTTTTCGTACTACATATATGCAAAATTTAGTAGCGGCTGTTCACATAAATGAAAAATATAAAAAGAATGCCTACTTTTTTTTCGCTGAGATTTACTATTAGATAGGAATTAGTCACAAATATATACGTTATACATATAAATATCATAATCAATATTAATTTTAGGGTTAATAATGGTAATGAGCCTTGAATTATAATCATTTTGATTCTCTAATTTTCAACCGTTCTTGAATTATGTAATTGTTATAAAATGACCTATTTGTTATAAACTATTAGTTTTTTTAATAGAAAATAGTCGTGGAAAAACATATAATTTAGAATTATTTACTTCTATAAATCAAAATTTCGTTCTCAACCTTAGTCACTGAATTGTACGCTTTGTATATGACTTATTTTTATTTAATATTTAATAGTTTGTAGAAAAAAAAATAATCATTGCTACAATTAGTGATGGAGCGGGAAAATTTTTTCAGTTGGACTAAATCTAATGCTAAATTTAGTTTTTTTTTTCCTCTTTTTTGCTCTTTATATTGTTTTTTTTTTCAAATAGTATTGTAATTGAGTAATATAATTTAGGGTATTCTAAAAATGATAATTTTGAAACACACATTGTCAATTTGGACTAATATATGATTTAAAATATTTCTTAAATGAGTTTCAAAGAAAAATTATTCATAAAATTATGGAAAAAATTAATTATTTAACAATAGAAATAAAGTTTAAAAAAATTAATAGGCAAATAAGACGCATTATAGAATTTTTTTATGAGATACGTGGGTTGTTATTCATAAAAGTGTGGAAAAACTAATTATTTAATAATAAAAGTAAAGTTTAAAAAAATCAATGGGCAAATGAGGGACATTATTGAATTTTTTTTATGAGATATATAGGTAAATTTTATACTATCAAAACTTAGGAGGACAAATAAAGAATATAATTGAATACGGGACATTATTGAATTTTTTTATGAGATATATAAGTAAATTTTATACTATCAAAACTTAGGAGGACAAATAAAGAATACAATTGAATACTTTTATACATACTAGGGTAAAAATCAAAATTTCAAAAAGTTTATGGGGCCCAGGGTAGCTTCGTCTATGGTTGCAATAATTGTATAAGCCTTAGTAGCCAATTGTATAAATTGAAAATTTTGTATCTCATTCTTAACCATAGTTACAAAACCATATGTTTTATAATGACTTATTTTTATCAAACATTAAAGATTTTATGACAAAATGGTCATTGTTGCATTAATTATATAATTCAGGAAATATTTTTATGTAAGTTAAAAATTCAGGAGTCAATATGGTATAATAAATATAATTTAGGGACTATTACTATTATTAACCCTTAATTTTAGGGTCTTAAAATTGATAATTGAAGTTAGAATTACATTCCAGCATAACCATGGTACATATGCAATGTAACTATAATCTCTCTAGCTGAGTATACATGCATTGGGATAGAAATTGGTCATGTGTTGGTTGGAATATGCAATTATAAATTCATACACTCTTGTGTAAGTGTACACGGTGACAAGTAATATAGATTTAGGAGTTAAGAGTATCGAACCTATAGGGATTGATTACTAAGTCTAAGCTAAGTATTAAAATTATTTAAATTCTAGCTTTATCCAAACAATCGAAATATAGATTTTGTAGAAATAAAATAAAAGAAACTAAACTATCATGCAAATGAATAACAGATAAATTAATAGAAAAATATCCAGGTTTACTAATTTCCAACCATTCTCTAAGTACACAATCTCTCAATTTTCTTTTTATATTAATTAATCCGCTAAAGTTGTCAATTGAGAAATCAAATGTATTCACAAACTCCTTTCCAAGACATATATGAAAATATCTATACAAACTAATATGTTACTCCCAGCATAAATTGACTAGATTTATTAAGTTTAATTATTCTCACACAAAGGTTTCACAAGTCACATAAGTATATTCCTATCTTGTGCAAATTCACCCCATATTAGGTGATCTTATGTTATTCTATCTATGTCTAAACCTAAATTTTCCTTCCTAAGTTCATAAAGATTTCATTCAATAATCTATTTAGTGATCAATTAAATAGAAGTAAGAAGTATAAGGTAAAACAAATAACTCAACAATGAATTTAATTGATGAATGAGGAGAGAAATAAATAAACAAAAGATTCAAGGCTAGTTTACATAGTAAAACTAGACAAAAAGAAATTTAGTTTATAGTATAAATTGAGAACAATAAAATTTTGGTATAATAAATTCAAGAAATATAAAATATCAATAAGAAAAAAATTTTAGAATTCTCTCTCTTTGAAGAGCTTGAAGGTATTCATAGAGGTTATCAATCTCCTCCTCCAAACTTGGTTTTTGCTCTTTTGGATCCTCCCTCAAAGATTTACTCTCAATAAAATCACTCTCTAAATATAAAAAATACAATAAAAAAACTCACAAGAAAATGAAGAGAAAATCCTAAGAACAAACTATAATGTTGATGTTGATGGGAAAATCAAGAAATGGAATAGTTGGAGCATGTCTTTATCTTCTTCTTCCTCTTCTTCCTTTCCTTCTATGGCTGCCACTCTTTCTTTCTCTCTATCCCAATATATCTCTTTCAATCCCAAATATAGGGTTTTAAAAAGGTAGCTTGTACAAACCTAAGGCACGCCAAATTGGGACTTTTAGATCGTCAAAAAGTTGATCTTGGTCGTCAATTATTGACCCAAGACACAGAAAGTGGTGCTGCAATACCAAAACTTTCCGAGAATTAGTGCTGCGGTACCACTTTTGATACTGCAGCACCACTTTTCTATTGGTTTTACGTCTCAGCTTCTCGAATATGTCATTTCTTTATTTGAGCCCCAATTTGTTTTAATTTTATTGCATTACCACCGTATCGGATTCAACTTTAATTCAAATAGCTTAAAAAATCTATTTGTGAAGCATACATCTACCTTAATTTATATCAAATATGCTTATTTTACACTCCTATATATACAAATAAGCAAAATATTAAAACAACTAGTAAAACAATTAAAATAACTTAAAATAAATAAGAATATAACAAAATTTAAGATATATTAGCGCTAGATAATTCTATTTTAATGTACTTAACATCATGTCATCTAGGACTCTGATTAAAACATAGAAAACAAACAAATGCAAACAGCTATTATGTTTATGACTCCGCCCCCCCACCAAATAAATGTGATGCAAGGGATTGTACATAGTATTCTCTGCCTAAATTTGATTCATCCATATGCAGTAAAATTGAAGGCTGACAGCATGACATGAAAAAGCGAATTGAAGGTCGCCACTAGAAAGAGCCCAATAGAAAAAGAGAATCACTAGCAATTAAAAGCAAATTTTCATGGATAAGTACCAGCTGGACAAAATTCTGGCCTAGGAGTGGGGAAGATGAGCTGAACCTCAATTATTATTGAGCATTTGGAAACGAGTTTTTGTTTTTCTAAAAAAAAAAAAGTATAAAAAAAGTATCACATTATATTGACGCTGATGGTCTCTCTCTCTCTACATATATATCTATGTTATGATCAGAAGGGCACATGCCAAACCAACATTGCCAGTCTTTTTCTCATCTTTTCTGGGTTTCCTTTTTTCTTTTCCTTTTTTTTTTTTTTAAGTCCCTCTCCCCACAACCTGTGGTCCGACCCCCATTATCTTATCGCATTCAGTCCCTTCCTCCTTTCAATTTTCGTCACTATAAACTTGGTCACATCAAACTTTATGGAAGTTCCATTTTTTTCCTCTCTCTCTCTCTCTCTCTTTAAATCAACTTATCTTTCTCTCTTTTTTGCTTAAACTCCCTCTTGATGTGTAAAAAGTTTCTGAATAACAAATTATATGTCATAAAATTTAAATCAACAAAAATATAATGATCATAGAGGTTTTTTTCCCCTCCATATCCTACAATTTTGCCTTTCTTTAAATCAACTTGAAGAGTCTCTCTCTCTTTCCTTTAATTTCCCTTTCCTTTTCCCACTCCAAAAAGATTCCAAAGACAACCTAACTGAGTGACTAACCAACCTCCCTAACTCCCTTTTTTCCTCGCTAGGGCCATACCCTTCATCCCCCACCACCACCACCATCCTCTTTCCTTTTCCCACTCTCAGTCTCTCTATATTATCTCCTCAAATACCAAAATTGCAATAATATCTCTCTTTCCAAAACCAAAACTACGTGATCCTCGATCTTGATCAATCAACAAAACGTACCATAACCCTAAGGTTTCTGGGAAAACATACGTACACATAACGCTTAAAAATGCCGTCAGTCCATTCTAGCCCATTCTACCAAATGGAAAAGCCAGATATAATATCCCTTCTCCGGCATGCTCAGGGCAGCGGAGGAGGTGGTACCGCCGCCGGCGGCGATCAAAAAATCAAGCGTCCGTCGTCGAAAACCTCCGCGACCGGCGGCTTCCTCCGGATGTTCAAGCTTTTTCCAATGCTAACATCCGGCTGCAAGATGGTGGCCCTCCTCGGCCGGCCAAGAAGACCTCTGTTGAAGGACAACGCGACGACGGGAACAATCTTCGGCTACCGGAAAGGCCGAGTGAGCATTGCGATACAAGAGGACCCCCATTGCATGCCGGTCTTCGTCATCGAACTCCCCATGCAGACGAGCGCGTTCCACAAGGAAATGCAATCGGACGACATAATCCGAATCGGCCTGGAGAGCGAGACAAAGACTCACAAGAAGAAGCTTTTCGAGGAGTTCGTGTGGGCGGTGTACTGCAACGGTAGGAAGGTAGGTTACTCCATTAGGAGGATCCACATGTCGGACGACGAGCTCCACGTGATGCAGACACTGCGAGGAGTTTCGATGGGGGCCGGGGTCCTTCCGTCCCCTTACGATCAAAAAGAGTCGGCGGCGGCTGCGGCGGATGGAGAGTTGACGTACATGAGGGCTAGATTCGAGCGAGTCGTCGGATCTAAAGATTCCGAAGCCTTGTACATGATCAACCCCGACGGCTCGGTGGGCCCGGAGTTGAGCATTTTCTTTGTAAGGGCTCACTAAGTTCATACAGAAAGAGAAAGATAATACATAGATTTAATTTGGTTAAAGATTTGATAAATGGATTGTTATAGATTAGTATATGTATAAATTTAACTATGAGAGTTTTAATTAGCGCACAGGTTAACTTATATTTATACATATAAATAAATAAGAAAAACTATTGATGTAGTGCCCATAAAATATATGTGTATATATATAATCTCAACTGAAATCAACTTACGAAGATACTTTTTAAACAATTATTCCAGCTACTAAATCGATCCGTTACATCCGTACATATATTTTTATCCATAGTATATTGTGACTGCATACAGTACTTGATCCGGCACAATCTTGTTCGCCATATATATTCGTGGCCTTTCTTCTAAACACCGAATATAAATCCTAATTTCTATTATTATTATTAGTCTTTTTTTTTCCCCTTCCAAAGTGGAGATATTATGTAATTATTATGTTACCACAGCAATAACGCTATTCCGGCTACAATATCACAATTCAAAAACATACCCATTAGTCTCAGACAAACCATTAGTACCATTGTGGTCACCACTTTCTGTATATGGCCACCACCAAACCATTTCGTGACCACCATCGCCACGTGATAAAATTATATGGTTTTCATACACCGACAGTCCTATTCAGCCTTAATACATAGTGATTACCGTGAGTCTATTAGAATACTATTGTCACATTAATTATCAATTTATCACATATTTCCTTAATTAGATATTTCTAAAAGTATGATCTAGGAATTATTGTCACAATTAGAAATCTAAACTGTGACTTTTATTAATTTTAAATATAAATAAAGAAATTTATATAATTCGGAAGAAACTAAATACTTGAATTTTTTTAATCTAGTCTTCGAATCATTAGAAATTCTATATAAAAAAGGAGTTCATCTTTAATTTAGTTTATTAAGGAAGAAACGTCAATTAAGATTCAAGAAAATATAGTTAAATCATTTAAAACTTAGTTTAGTAAAACTTTAGTGTTGATTTAATGAATTTCGCAAATCTTAAGTCCAAATGTCTAAAATTATAACAATCCTACTTTTCGGATCGTTAACTACTTTAATTCTTAGCTTACTTATTTAAAAATAGAAATTTAGACGCTAAAAATTCATGATAATTTTTTTTATACTTGTATTTCTTTTTAAGAGTTTTATAGTCATAACTAGCCATTTACTTAATTTGATAATTTTGAAAACAAGTAAAATGCTTTGCAATAGTTAAGTAACCTTTATTTAAATTTATTTATAAATTTTTTCTTATGGTGATTTAAATAATGCGCAACCATAAAGGGCTCCCAAATGAGGAGGAGGGTCACATACGGACTACTTAAGTCTCATGCTCTCTTTAGACAATTTAGGTCTTTTTGATAGAACCTCTTGTGTTTTATATTTATTTAAATCAAAATATTTTCTCCTTTAGATCTTTTGAAAAACATTCGTTTAAACTCTATTCAATTGAAATACTTTTTCAAGTTCAATTTAATAAAACTATACATTATGAAATAAAATGCCAAGTTATAATTATGTTTTCAAATAACATCAAACTTACATAATTAAAATCATTTGTCTCATAATAAGAACATATGTAGAAGTAATTTTAATGGCGGTATGCTATTGCCCGTGCCTTGCATTCATCCCCGCCTTGATTCCTGCTAACCTATTAATCAAATCAGAGATTTTTTTTCTTTTAATACCTATAGCATGGATACTTATAAAACGTGAGCTTTTGCTTAGTAAGTACAATGTAATTCTCACAAAATATTTTATTTATAAGCAAATAATCTTTTATGAAAGTCCGCTTATGTTGTTTTATGAAATTATTACTTTATGCTTTATTATAAGATATTGTATCATTATTTTTTCTCATTCTTTATTAAAAAGTCTTTTATCTTTCTTATAGACCCTAGTATACGTACCGAGTGTGCACTACCAAATGGGAAATCAGGGGAATGATCAAACTGAAAACACCCACGGTCACAATCTTAACATATTTTTCCTTAGGAATCCTCGCTTAGGAGGTCGGTCTTATTTTCCCTTGGATATCCTCACCTAGTGGAGATTGGTGCGACACCTTTAAATTCTTTATCTTATTTAGTCTTGTCTTAATATGAGTTGGTACGATTCAACAACAAACCCAAAATTATATTCCATTATCATAGCATTTCCTTTGTTAAAGTATGCTAAAGTATTTTTACATGATAACATTTTAAAGTAAGCATACATCATTTTTATACTATAGGAAATTTATTTTTATAAGTATATATTATACATAGGTCATACAATAATAAAATAAAGGTAAGTTAACACATGAAATAATTTCAAACATATCATACTGCAAACATGAAATATTTTCAAACCATCCATACTATAGATGAAATTATACTTACCTCATAATATGATTGTCCTAGTTTCACTTGTTAATTACATACGTTTAGGTCGAAGTTTTGCCCTGACGTATGCATACTCTATTTGTTAGAGTAATTTAAAGTAGACTTATACTTTAAAAAAAAAAAAAAGAACTTCTAATTACTTAGTGGGCCTAGGACAACTAAAACTCAGTTTTGATTAAACTTAAAACTTCACATTTGAGAAATAATATCATATTATATTCATTGACTAATTTATGCTTTAAACTTAGATGGATGAGATTTAATTCTCCTTAATCTTTATCATGTGATCTTTTTAATCTATCAATAATTTGGTTGTTGATTTGATTAATATCATCTTAAATTAGTTAAGTTTCCTTAGTTATATTTCTTTTCATCTATTACTTTGAATTATTCTTGATTAATTACTTTATTAGGCATTGATCACGCTTTTTAGGCCTATAACTAAACTTAAGCTAAATACAATTAGAGACCTACATCATTTATTTCCTACAATTGATTTCATATCTTAAACTTAAGTAAATATTTTCTTATCCTAATTAGAGATCTAAAATAAATTTTTCTATTTATTTTTGCACCAAATTTCTAACCCAAAATTTCAAGTTTTATAATTTATATTTTTGCCCATAATCTTAAGATTTTTAACATTTATGCCCTCCAATGATAAATATTAAGTTATAGCTTATCTTTTGCTAAGGATTCTTTTTTTATTTATTTTTATACTTTATTATAGTCTTAAAACTGCCTAAAATAATTTTCTCACATATTCGACCCATATTTTGTCAAAATTACACTTTTAACTTAAATACTCAAAGTTTTAGTATTTTAGTCCTTCCAACTTTTGAGCAAACATCTTTAATTTTTGGAAAGCATTTTTAATGGGTAAAAATCTGTTCTTAAGGATCTAAGTCTAAATCATTAAGCTTGGTTTATTTTTATGCATATTTTATTTTAGGGTCTTATACTTAAAACTCTTCCACTATTGTGTTTAGTCATTTTAATTTTACTATTATTATTATTATTATTATTATTATTATTATTTAGCCTTTATTATTATGATTTATTCATATTTAGAGGCTTAAGAAATCAACAAAATAAGTCTAAACATAATATACATTATATAACATCTAAAGTAGAGTAAATATGTTATTACCCATTTATTCATTTATAGAATCTATTTAAACAAATAACAGGTAAGGTGTAGGAATATTTACCTTCCGGAGTGTTTAGGAACTTTCCCAAGTATCAATATTTTACTAGAAATCAAAATACTAAAAATTAAACTTCTTATAACTTTAGAGCTTAAAAAAATCTTAATAAACTAAATTATGTTTGTGCAACCTACCTTCCAAAATTTTTCCTTCTTCTTCCTTACATCTCCACTACAAAACTAGATGCTCTCTTTTCTTTATTACAATTCTTAATTTCTGAAATCTTTATTGGAAAGAAGGGAAGATGGGTAAAATATTATAGCTCTTGTGGATTTGGAAGAAAGTGAGGAAGAAAGAGTTTTTTTTTTTTAGAAAGGATAATTGGAAAAATGAAGATAGTTTTGACTAAGTAATTGGAAGGTTAAGTATGGATTTCCAATTACCAAATGAAGAATCTATTTATATGCCATCCATAGGAGATATCCAATAATACATACTTTCATATTCCATCTAATAATCCAAATACTATTATTATTAATTTTGTCAATATATCTTCTTTTCTTACTCCATTACCTTTTCTTTTACTTTATTTTTCACTCATCTACTATTTTGTCTCTAATATTTCTTTTTTTTTCAATTATTTGGAATCCAATACCACTAGCTTCCAAAGAAAGTCTCTACTATATTAATCTTTTTCATACCTTTTGAATTATTTTGGGGACAAAAACTACTAATTAATTTTGTCTATGTCTTCCACTTTGAATTATGGCCACTAATTTCTAAAGAACATTTCCATTATCATTTTCCTTTTCCTACCTTTTGAATTATTTTAGAGACAAAAGCTATCAATTAATTTGTCTATATGTTCCTTTTTTAGAATTACCCACTAACTTTATCCATTTCCTTTTCTATTCTACTAATTTATAGTTATTACCTCCCTAAGATAAAACTTCACTAGTCTTCATCTTTTTCTACAACTTATTTTCTACCCTTAGATTGATTTGTCTACTTAATTCTTTGTATACTTAAATCCTAGCCATTGGTGCAACTATTTACTTTAGGTTATAAAATTTTTAATGTGACATAAACATGTCATTCTTAATTAGGTTATATTAATGTACATAATGTAATCTTTGTATAATTAATTTATTATTAAGGAAAACTAACTTAGAATTTCTAAATTAAAATAAGGAATAACTATGGTTTCCTCACATAATAAAATTTAACATTAAAATAATATTATACATATAATTTCAAGGATTTGCGAACATAAACTTATTAAAATTTGACACTAATTCTATTAATAATAATTCTTCTAGGGTTGCAAGTCTAGGGATTCCCAGGGGATTACAAAAATATAATTTGCAGATTTAGTTAAAATTTCAAGTACTTAAAATTTTGAAAATTATACTCTTAAGGAATCATAATGTCCTATTTAATCATTTGTACACTAAATCTTCAAATAGTAGTAAAGATATCCTTATACATTCACTTAATAGGAACAACACACTTGGTTAAATAGTTAGAAATGAAGAAAGAATAGGACCAAAGTATAGGGACTATCTGAAGAAGAATAAGACTGCAAGCGTAAGTCAAGCAACTTGTCTAGTTATTAAGACAACTATCTCGAATGAATAATCACTTGAAATTTAGGAAAGTAGGGGGTGAGCTCAAAAGCTCATTAGGAAAATTGTTACCTTATTTAGAAAAAAAATTTTAGTGATGGAAAGTTCATGCGTGGTTAGTTTAATACAAAACATCTTTGCAAACTATATATATACATATATATATAACAATTTCCAAAACTATATATATATATATATATATATATATATATATATATATATATTGAAAACATAATATCCAAAATCAACCAATCCACAAACACATGACACATATTTACTCATGCCCATGAGTTCACCACCTCTCATCAATAGAACGTAAGATGTCGGCATTACATATACCATACAACCTACTTGATACCTAGCACATATTCGAAGGGGACACCCATATGTCGTCTACTAAACCTGGAGCGGCAACCGCATTGCCTACGCCTACAAAACAAGAAGGTAATCAGAAGAAAGACTCCGTGCAAATTCAGGGACTCTACACTATCGGTGGGGCCATAGCACCATACTATAAATTCCTATGATGCTAACCTGGTACTCATGTGTGATCCTATGATAATGTATATTCTGAACTGATGTATAGAAAAAATCATGTAGTAATTTAAGTTCAAATGATGCATTGTTTTTTAATAAAATGTTTAATTAAATTTTATAGAAAAATAGACAGTATAATGGCTTTATTTTAATATATCCAAAAATAACATGCACTCAGAAAAGTCCTAGAGTAATCTAATATATATCATACAATCCAGTTCCATTACAAATATCCAAAACAATTCTAAAATCATGTTTGTCATCATACGTAATATAAAGTAAGTTTTATTTAAAAAGGTATAAAACAAAGGTAACTGAATCCCTACCTTACTAAAATAGTGAAACCACGCTATTGGAACCTTAAGGTATAGTTGGATAATCGCTCGGAGGGTTAGGAATCAATTCCAAGCCCTCGATCGCTCACTTGCGAAAAACCAATTCCTCAACAGATCTTTAAATCAATAAATAGGCTTCTTCAGTGAATACCGACCACCCAAAATAGCTACGTTAGACGTATAATTCGACAAATTCGGGTCTAGACTAGACTTGTGTCACGCAAAATGAGATAAAATCTAAGCTATTCAATATTATTTTTTGTGCTGGTCACCAAACATAGTCAATACATATATATATATATATATATATATATATATATATCAATCTTCACTATTTCATAAGTAAATTCCAAAAATGACATTAAAAATACGATCCTACGGTCTGATCAAAAAGTTAAAACCTGAATCTTAAAGCTTAAACTACTTATTAATGGTAACTTTTAATCCGGGCAAAATAAGGTTATAAAATATATACCTGGAGCTTCCCTTGATAAGACTAATCCAACAAGCCCAAAAACACCCTTTGTAATAGTCGAAAAACTCGCTAGAAATTAAAAACTCCCTGGGTGAAAAATGGTATTTTCCGACGAACGATAGCTCAGATAGCGGCGAAACTCTAAATGGTGGTTGCTGGCAATACAGGGATTTGACGCTGGGTGGTTAGGGTGGTCGTCAGAGGCTGGAGGTGCGTCGACGGCACTTAGTGGTAGCGGTGTTGTTAATCAAAGAGAGAGGGAGAGAGTTGTCATGGGGACGGGAGACAAAAAGAAGAAAGAAAGGGAAAATGGGGGGTCAAACGGAAAGGGAAAAAGATAATGGGTTGTTTTAAAAAAATCCGTATCCCACTGCTAATAATTAAAAAATATTATAATAATAAAAAAAAGTGGGTATTACAATTATGATTTTCTGTTTACAGTTCTTTTCTCAAACAATATTATATATGTACGTGACACCCTTATTTTTCCTTTTATTATAACTATCATTATAGCATTGATTTGAATGGAGTTGTTAGTTCCATATTTTGGTTATAAACAGTAGATTAGTTGTTGTATAGAAAATATTTATATATTTTAGTTAGCGTTGATTTAGCATGTTTAGTCGCACTAGTAACCACACATACTTTTAACGTTGAGATTAAGACTTTAATTTTCCCCTCCAAATATATATATATATGGAACTAGTACAATTGATATTTTTTTTATTTCACTATCAGTAGGCATATCAATTTCGACAATTAGATTTTAATCTAATGGTTATAAATATAAATGTTATCACTTAATTCACATTGGAACTTATTCCAATATAATTAATTATAATCATTATATTGAAATCTAATTGTTAAAACTAATTCAGTAGATTTTTTTTTAAATCTATTTATAAGTATTATTTTGCTTAATTAAAATTCTTTATTCACATCTTTTATGATAAAAAGTAAAAAGAAAAAAGGGTATTAAATAATGTGTATTTTTTTTTTCCTTCAACTACTCAAATCATTGTAGCTGTTAGATAACGACTAAAAAAAACTTATAAATAATTAAGTAAAAAAAATAACTAGTAAATAATGATCCTATATATATGATTCCATTATAAAGTCATCCGTCTTTTTTTCTCTTTTCACCCTTTTTTATTAATTGTTTTTCACAATAATATCCATGTACAAAATGACATAAATATTAGACATATATAGTAATAAAATAAAACTTATTTATTATTACACCTCTCAAACACATCCAGTAAAATTCTCATATAGATGAAAAATTACTTTTAAATTTTCATACCCATGAATTGAACGAATCGTAAATTTCGAAGAATTTGATTTACCGGCAATTTTGAGTTTATTAAGAAAAGTGTTCTTTTTTTCATTTTTATTATTTCAAGAATCTATATTATAACCTAAAGTTTATCTCAGCATATTAGATACAAACCACCAAAATTACATTGGGCATTAGCAAGTTCAAGCAATTCTCCTTAATATTCAATTGTATAGACTGGGTGTTTTTTGTATTTTGTAAGGTTTTTTGCCATGTTTCAGCGGTCCTTTTAGTCTTCATGTTTATGCAGGTGTTCTTTCTTGATTTGTATATGAAGCCTTCTTTGATCAGAAAAAGAAAATCAAAAGTGCAGACTTTGCTATCCAATGGTCAATAAAGTATGGTTTCCAATCTGGACTAGGAAAAAAAGTTCTTCGCTTTATAAGCATGCTCATACACATTATAACGACGAAGAAAACAAAATACTTGACATAGTACGACCAAGTAAAATGCATTAGGTCACATGTGTGTTTTTCTGATTGAAGTACGACCTCCTTCGAATGAGTTAAGTGTGACCAGCAGAAAAAGAAACTAGATCAATCTTCTCTAAATAGGTAATCCGCGAAGAGAGAGAAACAAGTTTCTGAATAAATATCAGGCAATCAATTCTATTTAAAATTGTTATCCGATTTTGTATTGTTATCCGAAATTATATTTTTTGATTATGAATTTTTCCGTTTTCAAAATTAGGAAACCTAAAGCCACCCTCACCTATATAAAGAGGGCTTAGTCTCATAATTTTTCATTTGACAGTCGTCTTATAATCACTTTACTATACACTCTCTCTGTAATTCTCTTTTTTCTCTCAATTAGAATCTTAGAGAATCTTTTATAATTCTCTAGAAAATAATGAACAACAGTAGACATAGGCTCATTTTCTTGGGATTGAATTACTATAAAATTCTTGTCTCCTTATTTACTTTAATTTATCAACATTTTTCACACGCAAGCCACATCTTGCAATTTTCTAAATTCGTTGTTGACAAAACTTCCGTCAATAATTAGTACTAGAAGGAGGGCTATTCTAGCAATAAGTTTGTCATTCTCGTCTATTCAACAATGGCAAACACTAGAAACACCACCAAGAATGCTAGAATTAGCCAAAATTAATCCCAAAGTTCTACTGTTACACAGGTCGATCCCACTCATGACCAACTTGTCGTAACCGCACTAAATAATATGCTCTTGCAAACCTTCAGCAAATCACCAACCAGATTAATAATTCTCTACATAAACTTACTAAAGGACATATGGTGACTCCACTACAGTACAAACATCCTAGATATCATCCTGCTCGACGAACTGAAAGAGGAATTTAGATCTATAAAGCAGGAAATCGTGACCAGCACAGAACCCAGCAAGAATGCCAAGCAGATCGCACCTCTAAGGGAAAAGGCAAGGTCACAGACTTGTAACAAGAATCTGGCATTAGGAGTTCGAGCATTGATCATGATCATGGGCAACCCTCTCGAAGACCTACCGCCAACTGTGATCCTCTGAGCAATGAGCAAAATCGTTAATCAGTGAGTGTCTTTGAAAGGATTAGCAGGGAGCCAAGGTAGAATTCAGTTAATCTGAGACAATATCTAGAACAACAACATCAAAGAGGTAGACATGAGTGATCTGTATCGTATCATAATGACCTAACATTATCTCGTCGAACTATTTCAGTAGAATCTTCACAAAAGTCGTAGCATACCCTGCCTGATCATTTAGCTTTACGTCGTGATAACAACGACCAAAGGCCACCCTTATCACTAGTAAGAGATAATGTCTTTCCACCAAACATTGATGTTTATAATTTGAGGATCACATTCGATACACTTATTGGCTAGGATGATAAGCTCATTGATGGATATCATCAATTACCATTCAACGAAGAGGTTCGAGCTGCTGCATTACCTGCTAGATTCAAACTTCCCACCATAAACACTTTTAATGGGAAAACCAATCCATAGAACTATATGGATCACTTTAGCAACTTGATGGAGCTCCACTATAGCGATGACCTCGCATGTTGTAGGTACTTTGCTGTAACTCTCATAGGTGCAGCAAAGAAGTGGTTCCGAGGACTTAAGCTTGGTTTGATCTCATCTTGGTAGCAATTTCAAACTGCATTCTTGAGACAATTCCAGGCTGCAAAGAATTTTACTATCCTATTAATTAGTCTGTCTGCTATTCGACAAGGTCCAGAGGAGACTCTGCGATCTTACCTCAATCGCTTTATCTCAGAGCTGACTAAAGTCAACAACCCGCCTGAAAGAAGAGTCTTAACTCTAATGATGGCTAGAGTGCTCCTAGAGACTAAACTCTAGGAGGAATTGTTAGAGTGAGAATGCAGGATTCTTGAAGATTTCTATCAAAAAGTTAGTCGACATCTCAAATTGGAATCCTTACAAGAAAATCTTCATAAAATGAAGAAGGAAGGAGAAAAAGATATGACCAAAGACACAACCACAACCAGTAGCAACAACAAGAAGTCAAAGAAAAGAAAGAATGAGCAACTGACTAAAAAGCAGCCTTAGCAGAAAAAACAAGAGATTCCAAGAGCTCCTCTGAGATTTAATAATTATATCGAGTTGAATACACCCATAGATCATATTTATGCGGTCATAAACTAGCAGGAGCGATATCGTCATCTAGAACCAATAAATGGGATAGAGCAAGACATGATCCCAACAAGTTCTACCAGTATCACAATGGCATTGGACACGATACCAATAACTACTATGCCCAAAAAGATGAGTCAAAGATTAATTAGAGAAGGGCGGTTGCGGTAGTATACCAAGCAAAATAATGAAGAAATCCAACAGGGACCTCTTGAGGTTCAACGTGAAGTACGAATCATCTTTGAAGGACCACATGTAGGAGGAAATTCGAGGAGAGCACAAGATAGGTATGTATAAAAAGCTCGATAGTAGCCATTGACTAATGTTATACATCTCGAATAGTGACCACAAGAGCTTCAATGGGTACCAAACATAGATATAACCTATATGAAGTAGAACGCGAGGGAAGTTCGTTACCTGCATAACAATGCACTCGTCATAAAGATCAACCATAGAAGCACGCAACTATGGTGAGTGTTAGTCGATAATGAAAATGTTGTTGATATCTTATACTATGATACCTTTAAGAAGATGGAGTTGAGTGATAGTATTTAAAACCTACTGTCACTCTACTCTATGAATTTACTAGTGATAGCATAATGTCGAGGGGGATGATTGAACTGATAGTTAACATTGGAACCTATCTTAGAGTTTTAACGGTAATGACTCAATTCTTAGTTGTAGATTGCCTCTTCGCATTTAATGTCATACTGGGAAGACCAATACTGAGGGAACTTTGAGCTATCACTTCAATATATCATCTCACCATAAAGTTCTCAACCCAACACGAAGTAGGTGAAGTACGAGGCAACCATTATGATGCACGGTCTTGCTATAACAACTCTTTGAAGCTTGCAACAAGAGATGCAATACCTCACACAATGATGGTCTAGCTACAGGAAGAAGTGTCAAGTAAAATATCAATTGAAGACCTCGATCCTCGAGAGATCGATGGAGAGGTCAAGACTGAATCCATAGAAGACTTGCAAGATTTGTCAAGTGACGGGTCTTTAAACGTGTTAAAAGTCGGAGTGAAGCTTCAAGAGCCCGTGTGAGTTGTACTGGTCACTTTTTTGAAGTCGAACTTGGATGTCTTCACATGGCAATATTTGGATATGGTGGAGAATAATTCAAATGTTATGTGCCATCACCTCAATATTCATACAACGATGAAGCCCATGTAGTAGAAAAGAATGGCAATGGATCTAGAATGATAGGTCGCATTAAAAGAAGAAGTTGAGAAGCTGCTCGAAATTAGATTCATTACAGAGACTTTTTACTTGAACTGGCTCGTAAACCCAATTTTGTTGAAGAAACCTAACGGAAAGTAAAGAACTTGTATCAATTTCATCGATCTCAACAAAACATGCCCAAATGATAGCTTTCCACTTCCGAGAATCGATTAGCATGTAGATGTGACGTCAGGGCATGAATTGCTAAGTTTTATAGATGCGTATTCTAGATATAATCAAATCCCTATGTACGACGTAGATGAGGAGCATATCTCGTTCATCACTGATCGAGGATTATAATGCTATAAGAATATACCCTTAAGACTCATCAACATAGGAGCAACTTATCAGCGTCTTGTCAATATGATATTTATAAAATAAATTGGCAAGACAATGGAGGTATAGTTGATGACATGTTGGTGAAATTGAAGAAAGCTAAAGATATGTCAAGCACCTTGATGAGATATTCAAGATTCTTTGAAAGTATTAAATGAAGTTGAACCTCAAGAAGTATACATTCGGGGTAGGATCTGAGAAGTTCTTAGGATTCATGGTCAACCAGTGGGGTCTTAAAGCTAACTCTCAGAAGATACAAGCACTAATTGACATAAAATCACCTCGCAAACCCAAAAATGTGCAAAGCTTGGCGGTAAGAATGGCCGCATTGAGCTGATTCGTATCAAGATCAATTGATAAATGCCAACAATTCTTTGAGGTATTAAAGGGTTCAAAGAAATTTGAGTGGACATAGAAGTGCGAGTAGGCATTCCAAGAGTTGAAAAAATACTTGGGTTTTCTTTCACTCTTGTCGAAGCCAAAGCCAAGGGAAAAGTTTTACTTGTACCTTGCTGTTTCCAAATATGCAATGAGTGTTGCGCTGATTCGAGAAGAAGAGGATATACAGCAATCTGTATATTACGTAAGTAAAAGATTACTGGATGCCAAAATAAGATATCCAGAGATGGAGAAGTTGGCACTGTTGGGATTTTTGCCCGAAAAGTAGATTTCTAATTTTACCTTTTTAAGTACAAACAACTTTCTCTTATATGCAATTATGATATTTGCTAGATTAAACTATCTTAGTTGAATAGTTTATTCATCTAAAAAAGATTCCATGACTTTATATATGTATAAATAAATAAACATGATTAAGTGTTAATTATGGAGAGACGTGTTTCTTTATCTAAGTCTAAATGAAGAAGTTTATAATCTGTAAATAAAGATGGAATACTTTATTTACTATAGGTTATAGTGTTTGTCTATCTCAACAGGAATGATGTGTTTCAAATCATTGAAGTATCTGACTTCTAATAGAAATACTCATACAATATAAACAAGTTATGTGTATTGAACTAGACCAGGTAATATAAAGAATTAGAGTGTCATAACTTAATTCTTATATTATCACAAACTAGCTCTTAGCATATAGATCTTAATCCTTGATGTTTGACTGGACTTGCTTTCATGGGTTATAGCTTTTCGATTTGTTAAAAGACTAACATCTATTAAAATTAGAGGTGAACTCTGACATATTGGAGATTATGACTTATGAATTGGTGGGAACACCAAATAGTTAAGAACACTATACATTAATGCCACTTTAGGTTCTTTCGTGATTCATGGAATAATTAAATCTAAGATCTTAGTATTCACTTTGTGAATTGGTAGATAATTTTGTCTAAATGGCCATTGAGAACAAAATTATCAACAACATTATTCTTTGATAGAAAGATGGTAACTTAAAGGTAAATAAGTGTTGGAGGGGTATTACGATAATTTCACCTATCCAACCACGGGATTGTATAGGGATTCTATATATGGTATAGAATATGCTAGATGGATCGGTTAATCAAAGTTAGTTGATTAAATCTCTATAAAAGACATGACATTTAATCTAAGAATACAGTATTGGTCCTTTAGTGGAGTGTCTCATTTACTAATAATATTTATATAAATACCATAATAAGAGTTATTATATATTTATCATATTATTGGAGCTTAGATTATTTGAATCCATTAGATCCCTTGTCTAGCTCAATTAAGCTCATTGGTTGGTGGTATTTGTGAAATTAGTTTCATGAAACTGTGTAAAATAATAATTCTGCACAGAAGTTGGTATTTTTATAAATAAGTTTCATGAGTTTGACATATTTATAAAAAATATACCCAAAACCCAAATTGGAGAATAAGCCCAATCCTAATTGGATTAGGGTTAGCAGTTTTGGGTCCCAATATATAAGATATATGAGAGAAAAAACTACATAGTAACTCTTAGAGAGTCACACGCATAAGGCATAGGGAGAGAGAAGAATTCGGCCATCCTAGGCTAAGTGAGAAAGAAAAAGTTTTCTATCATTTCACAGTTCCATCTCACATCTCAGTGTTCCATAGGATCAAGAAAGCATTCTTGATCGTTCTCTTACAAAAGTTTCAACTTGGTGCCCACTCATCTCATCAATCAAAAGCAAGAGCATAAACAATAAAATCTAGGATTGGAGGTCTGATCACCATCAATAAGGAGATCAAAGAGGAACATGCTACAAAAGGTTAACCCTAATCTCATCTCTAGGGATTTTGTATCTAGATTTAATTTATGTTGTACATGATCCTGTATATGATGCATGTGTATTATATGGTTATGAAAAACTGTTTTCATGTAAAAATTTTAAAACCTAAATCCACTAATTTTTCCGCTGCGTTCATGATATAATCATGTATTTTTCATATCTGCATATATGCATGATTTTCCAAAATGTTATGTCAATTTTTCCTACAGGCACTAGCACTTGTCATTGCATCTAGGAAGCTTCGACCACACTTTCATGCTCATTCCCTTGAAGTTTTCACGAATTTTCTATTAAAGCAGGTTTTGCAAAAAGTCTGAAGCGTTAGGATGATTACTCAAGTAGACAATCAAACAGAGCCAATTCAACATTAATTTTTGACCTTGCACTACAATCACTACAATTAGGGGTCAAGTTCTTGTAGATTTTATGGCAGAGTTCACTTATGATATCGATCTTCCCGTAGAAGTAATCGAGAAACCTACCATAGATTTAACTAAGTTGTGGAAACTTTATGTTAATGGATAGTCAAATGAGAATAGAGCTAGTGCAGATTTGATGCTAATTAGTCTAAAAGAGCATAATATTCATTGTGTACTTTGAATCGGATTTCCAGCGTCGAATGATGAAGCAGAATATGAGGCTTTGATAGTTGGGCTCAAGTTTGCACAAGAAATGAAAGTCGAGATGATCGAAGTATACAGTGACTCTAAGTTGGTCATTTATCAAGTCATCAGAGACTATCATGCCACAGAGGGAAGAATGCTGGCTTATTTACAGGAAGTGCAGAGACTGTTTTCGACATTTACCACTTATAGCATTCAACTTCTTCCTCGCACTAAGAACACTCAGGCAGATACTCTAGCCAAGCTCACCTCGACAAAAGATGCAGAATTATTGAAAGTGGTCCCTGTGGAATTCCTCGTAAAACCAAGTATTGAAGTAGAGTCTCAAGTAACCATGTCAGTTAAACGAAAACCTTCATGGATAGATCCTATAATGAAGTATCTACAAAATAGTGACCTTCCCGAGAATAAAGAACAAGCAAAGCAACTTCGAATAAAGGTAGCTCGCTATATCATTTATGAAAGGAAGCTTTATCGAAGAAGTTTTAGCTCGCCATTATTGTTATATATAGACGAAGAAAAAGCACACTATATTATAAGGGAAATTCATGAAGGGATATGTGAAAATCATTCTGAGGGGCAGGCATTTATCAATAAAACCCTTAGACAAGGACATTTTTGGCCTACTATGAAAAAAGATGTAACGGAATTTTCTCAAAAATGTGATAAATGTCAGCAATTTGTAACCATTCCTACATCGCCACATGTTCCTCTTACTTCAATGACGAGTCCATGGCCATTTGTAGTATAGGAAATTGATATTATTGGAATGCTCCTATTGTCACGAAGAGGATTGAAATATGTAGTATTCACAATTAATTATTTCACCAAATGGACAGAAGTTGAAGCCTTGAGTAGTATTCCCACGAAGAAGATGATATATTTTGTCTACAAGTCTATAATCCGTTGATATAGAATACCACACACAATAATTTCTGATAATAGGAAATAATTCAACTGAGATGAATTCCATAATTTCTGCGAAAACTTAGGCATCAAGAAAAGTTTCTCCATCGTTGTTCATCCATAAACCAATGGTTATGTTAAAGCTATAAATAAGGTACTTAAACAGAACCTAAAGACGAAGTTAAAAGAACATAAGGGAGCATGGCCAGACATACTTTCGAAAGTGTTATGAGCTTATCACACCACTCAACGAACTACTATTGGAGAAAATCCATTCTCTCTAGCTTATGGATATGAAGCAATAGTGTCAGTTGAAATTGGTGTGAACTCCTTACGACGATCTACTTATGAGCAAGATCAGAATAATGCGTTGATGAGAATTAAGCTCGATCTTCTGGAATAAAGGTGCTAGTAGTCTCAACTATGGATTGCATCATAGTAATAGCGAACTACTTGATATTACAATTCTAGAATCAAAAATAGACAATTTGAAGTCAGTGACCTTGTTTTTCGACAAGTTCTCCCTAATACGAAAGAGCATGGTACTGGTGTATTTGGACCTTCTAAGGAAGGACCATATGTTATTGATATTGTTATTCGACCTGGGACATATAAACTAGCACGCACTTAAGGATAAAAGATCGAGCACGCTTAGAATGCAGAATAGCTTCATCGTTATTATCAATAAATCTTCATGTATCTCTTCATATAGCTTCAAAAATCTGGGGGACATCTTGTTATTCATCACCCAAATTCTTCAATAAAGATATCATTTCTTCTATTTTATCATCCTATTATTTCTTTATATTGATTTGTCTTCTATAGTTTTATGGCCGTCTTCGAACACCATAAAATTCGAGGGGCAGTAGGATCAGATTTTTATCTCCTATTTGTTTCTTAAAGGACTATGCGGACGTTCATTTAGAGGGGTTGAAATTTTAGATTGCCATCACAAAATTTATAAAGTTTCTTAAAATATTAGGATTTTCTCCCTACTTCATACCATAGCATGTCGTATTACACAATATCCTTCCTTGAATACATAAATGACTAAGCAAAACGTCCATAGTTTGATGTGACATATTTTATAATTCCTATTTTTCTATGAAACTTTGGAAAAACAATATTGAGTTCGCATCACTCATAGATGTTTTTTTTTAAGTGACCTAACTCATCCTAACGCTTAAAATCTGTTTTAAGTTATTTGGATTCGAATCACAATAACATATTGATCAGTCACTTGATGATTGACTACTTAGTTAAATTATGCACTTATATCATTATTGTTATGCGATATGTTTTTATTCTAACTATTTTGCAGGGTAAAAATTTGGAAAAGAGAATATTATAAATAGAAGCTCGCACCCATGTGCGAGCAAAATATTACAAAATTAACGGGGCAAGCCTGTATTTGTCCTTAACTTTACAAAGTTGGTTTACAAAATATATAACAATATATATATATACATAATAAAAACTATTGTGCAAATATGCCTCCATCATTTGCGACTTCTTCTACAGCCTCATCTGCCTTCCAACTCTCAACGAGTTCGACAATGTCTTCACCAAAGAATGAGAAGTCAAACCCGAGATGCTCGCAGTAGATGTTGCATATGATCATAGATGTGGTGATGTCGCTAGCCTTTTCTTTAAGCTCATTGCTCTCACTAGCCTTAAATTCTTCGATAGCCTTGTGACCTATCTCCTTTATAGTGCCCGAGTGTTGAGAGATGTCTTCTCGAGCTCTTTTATTTTTTCTGTGAGCTTCTCTTTTAGAGTGCCTAGGGCCTTCATGCAGCTATTGCTTCTTAGACTCGAAGCTACTCTTTTCTTCTTTACAAGTCTTCTTCAGGTCCTCGCAAGTCTGGGCAATTTCTTTGACCTTCTCACCCTTCTCCATGCATTCAAGAACCAGATCATACATGAGCACAGCAGCAGTGGTAGTTTGAAATAAAGGAAAATCATTTGAAAAATGTGACCTCACATAAAAATTAGAAAGTAATTCACACTTACATTGGCAAGTATTCTCATAGGGGCATAGAATGCGACCTTCGGTGGCCTCTTCTTCATCTTCTCCTAGCCTTCTACTGAGGTAAAGTGATCTATAAATGTAACACTGAGGCCTACTTTTTTGGGTAGCTGGTGAAGGAGTGGGAGCATATGAAGATCCCCATCCTAACCTGAAGGTGCACCTGAAGAAGAGGAACTTAGCTGCTTACTCCAAGGTTTCGGTTCACTTGCTGAGGCTGGGGTGGAGGTGAATTCTAAGAACATCATCAAAGATGACCTTTCTTTTCTTTGACATGTCAACCTTCTCTTTTCCTTTTGATGCTAGAGGAGTATTGTCCAGAGTTTTGTACTTAGATCTTGAGCCTAAGGTAGAGGGAGGAGCTCAAAGTCCACTACCAATTATTGTTGTATCTTCTACAAAATAGTATTATGATGTAAAATATCACAATGCATAAGGAAAATTTGATTTTACCTTCAGTTGCTGGAGATGTCGAGGTTAGCTATTGTTGTTGTTGAGAGGGAGTAGGCTACGAAACAGACCGCTTCTTCGAAGAAGAAGCTTCGTCTTTCTTTTTCTTTGAGGTAGAAGTCCCTGAAGTCGAAGGTTCCTTTCATTTCTTCGAGCTCGTAGATTGTTTTCTCTTTGGATTTGGAGAGCTCCTGGGATAGTTTGCAGAAGTGGGGAGGCTCACACCTTTGGAAAATAGACCAGATGCATGTAGGTACTCGGTTGTCCCTAGGGCCTTCTAGTTAAATTCTTCTTCAAGGAATGAGTTGATCTTTCCCACTCGAAGGAGTTGCTCAGAGTTTAGATCAGGTTGCTCATCTCTGTGAACTGTGAGGTGGAAGAAAATATGTCGGAACAAAGGAAATATACCTCATATGAACACAAGAGTGAGTACATACTGGCATACTAGAAGAATCCATTTTTGGTGTATTCAAAGTGGAAGAAGTCATCCTTTCACTTGCCCATATTATTTCTAACGTGAGAGATGGTCATCGCATTGGAGCCCGACCATTTGCATGCATAGTAGAATTCGACGTCGGAAGGGTTCGACTTAAGACAATAGAATCATGCAAACTCCTCTGGGGTGGGGGTTCCTAGATGGTACTTATGGTATAGTATATACAGTCCTACCATGTGTCTATATGTATTAGGTGCTAGATGAAAAGAAACGATGTCATAGTAATCGACCACAGATTGTATGAACGGGTGAAGAGGTAAATGGACCCTAGCTCACATCAGGGCATCAATAAATGCGGCGTATTTAAGTGGAGGAGTGTTGGGGCGATTAAATTCTGTTGGTGTAAGAATTGCTAGCTCTGGATCGAGGTTGTATTATTTCTTCAACTTATCAATCTTTGCCCATGTACAGTTAGATTTGATGTCACCACAAGACCACTCTCATTTGATGTATTGAAAACCAGTAAAGTACTTTAGTGCATCTCTAACATGTTGAGGGCGATGGTTTTCAGGGAGATCTCCTATGTGAGGACTATTTTACCTAGCTCCGATTATTTTTACTTCGGGCTCTTGTTCTATATAGTCTCAAGGTTTATCGAACTAGTGCTTGCATCGAAGAATAATGACTCATCTGATAATACATTCTCCTCCCTAAAATCTTTGCTACTAGACATCTGAAAAAAGAAACATGGGGATATATTTAATCCTATGTGAGCATCATTCTACAGGTAAATTTATGAATTGATAAACTAACCTAAGTGCAACCTAGAAATGGGCGTGCTATTTTTGTCTATTGTTGCAGGTGTACTCACTATGTGCGAGCAATTTGGGAGTAAAAACCCTAGAATTGCACCGACATCTATTCATTTATGATCTGGTCAAATTCTTTTAAGTCAATCTATGGATTCATCTATATATGATAGATTTCTATCTTAAAGGTTCAAACAGATAGATTCGTCAATTGATTCGTCAAATTCACATCTATTGCTCAATCTGAACTAAATATAGAATCTTAAATCTAGTTTTATGTTTTCGATCTAAGGACCCGAAAGCATGTAATCTCAAATTCTCCTATGGGTTTTATCTAATCCTTTTTTGCATACCTAAATCTGGCTTTCAACATTAAGTTGAGTCAAGTTCACAATTCTGTGTAAATAGTGTCAGTACGGTGAACCATTAAACTTGCAGTTCTATTAGTTTGTTCAGTTCAGAAAAGAAAAGTTCAAAGACAGCATTAATTTAAGGTTTATGCAAGAAATTTTTACAATTTTGTATGTGTCGTATGGTGTATGCTTCTGAAAATTCAAAAAAAAAAAGTGATAAAAATAGTAGACTAATGTTCCGTGAAGTTTGGGAAAGATTGTTAGAAATCTGAGACTTTACTCGGAGAAGGCCAGATGATTGAACAATGGGGAAGAAGACTCTTGAGGTTTGCCTAAAGAGATTTTTGGGTTTTTTGAAGAATTTTTGGAATTTGAAAGTTTGGGGAAATTTCAGGTTCTGAAAATGAGGATGGAAGATAATGGGATTTCTTTATATATTCAGAGATTCAATTAATCTTAGCCGTTGATTCGGGGAATTAATTTTCAAAATCTGATGGCTTAAATTCACGCAGGATAATTAATTTTCGAAATTAAACAAATTTAATCTTTGAAATATGAAAAGGTTTTGATTTGAAATGACGGCTTACATCATCATGTCTACTCGAGAAAAGAAATGGTTTTTTCGAGTCTCGCCAAATCCTAAGGCAGAAAATGACACGTGGACGTGATTGTCAGAAAAATGGATATGCATGATTTTGAAGAAATGTGATTCGATATTTTTGCGATCCTCCTAAGATTTTGAGATGACCTGATCAACATCGGATTCTTAAACTCTCACTTGTCATAGTAGGAAGCTCCATTCAGCCTTAAAGGACTGATGGAGTTAGGGAGCAATTGTTGTACAATCTTTAATCTACATTAGTTAATGCCGGAAAAGGAAAGTCAACGACTGAGTTAAATGCATTAGGTCGCAAGTGTGTTTTTCTAATCGAAGTGTGACCTCCTCCGAATGAGTTAAGTATGGCCAGCGGAAAAGAAAACTAGATCAATCTTCTCCAAATGAATAATCTATGAGGAGAGGGAAACAAGCTTCTGAGTAAATATCAGGCAATCAATTATATTTAAAGTTGTTACCTGATTTTATATTATTACCTGAAATTTTATTTTTTGATTATGTACTTTCCCATTTTCAAAATTAGGAAATTTAAAGCGACCCTTACTTATATAAAAGGGGGCTCAGTCTCATAATTTTTTATCTGAGAGTCATCTCACAATCACTTCATTATACACTCTCTATATAATGCTCTTTTTGCTCTCACCTAGAGACTTAAAGAAACTCTTGTAATTCTTTAGATAATAGTGAAAAACAATGGACGTAGGTTCATCTGTTTTGAGACTGAACCACTATAAAATTTTTATCACCTTATTTACTTTAATTTATCAACTCTTTTTTACGCACAAGCTACATTTTATAATTTTTTAAATTCGTTGTTGATAAAATCTTCGTCAATAGTGAGAAAAGAAATTTTACTACTTTTTATAATGAGTAATTTTGGAGTTAGTGAAAATTTAAAAAGTGTAAGCAAAGAAAATTTTAAAATAATATGGGGGATTTATTTAGAGAAAGGTTGAAAAAAAGGTGGCAATAGCTAGAGTACAACACTTCTATTATTCTCAGCCACATGCTTGATTTGATCAGATCATTCATGTAATTTCCTGAAAGTATAAAACTTTAAAACCTCGGTTTTGATTGGAACTTTGAAATTATAAGGGCTTGATTTGAATAGAAGCTGGGAAGGGAAAACCTCGTCTGGGAAATGGAACTATAAATCATGTTAGAAAAAAAAAAATTCTGGACCACACTCGACATGTGTCACATTTGATGACTATAAATAAGAATGACTTCACAACAAATTTCTCAAGGCGGGTCATGATCACCTTAAAAAAAAAAAAAAAAAAAGAAGGATATTAAGCTTTAGGGCAATGTTGTAAGTCACCGTAAGTGATGTCACCATTGATTTGTTAAAAAAAATTACATATATCGCATGCATGTCGATTATTGACTTACATATTGTCGATTATAACATAATGACCCCAACAGTTTTTGACCGGTCAAAAACAAATTGGTTCCTAAAATAGTTAAGTGTGAAGTATCAATTGAATGAAATATTTTAGAAAATTCATAATTTTATACTTAATATTACCATTTACAAAGTAAAACTGAGAGATTATGAGAGAATGAGAGAAAACTAGCAAAAATAAAAGTTCATTAATAAAAAATGTTGCATTACCTTTTTTTTTCACCCCCTAATCAAGTGTGGAAATTTGAATCTTAAACGTTAATATGTTAATATTTAAGATAAATATGCTTACTAATTAGACTAAACTTACAATTATAAAATTATTACAAACTTAGCAATAAAAAGAGACTGGCCATTGAAGTAAAATACTATAATCTCAAACCAATAAGCTTAATTTCCTAAGGAGAAACAAGAGTTAAAGGAAATTTGGCGTCATGGTTAAGTTTTCACTTTCAACAGTTTTTTTTGTTTTTTAGCGGCTTTTATTGTAAAATTCCAAGTTTGCCCTTAAATTTCTGCCAATTAGTTGAGGTTTTTCTACTAATTAAAAGGATATTTTGGTATAAAATCACTATATACATATACTTAGTTAGCTACTATAATCTCTATGACAAAAGTTTAATCTTAAAATTTATTTATAAAACAAATAAATAAGTAAATCCAGTTATCTACTGTTATAAATAAAATGGGCCCACCTTCTTTTTACGCGTTGCTTTGGGGTTTTAAGCATACAAAATTAATCAAAATTGACATCAGTTTTTATGGTTTGTTAACTACTATTTTTAGCCACTAATTTCTCATTTGGAATTGATTGGGTGGGGAGAAGCAAACAAAATATTTTGGGAGAAAAAAAAAAGGGGTGAAAATTAAAGCAAGGAGCTTATAGCAAAACGACAAATATTTCTTGCCCATTTTTAAGTAAAGGATAACACTACATGTTGTGCGGTCTAAAATCCTATATCAGGTCGCATGAGTAAGATTAAGTGCAACCTCATCCAAAAGAGCTGTATGCGACCTCCACCGCATAAGTTACGTGCGACCTCCTCCGAATAGGTTATGTGCGACCAGAATGAAAAGGAGACTAGTCTATGCTTCGTCAAAACGGGTAACCTACTAGGAAAGGGAAACAAAAGTTTCTCTTTCAAGTTCGACAAGTTACCCAATTTAAGTGATTATCCAATTATATTGTTACTCAAATTGTATTACCCGATTGTATAGTTACCTATTCTCATAATTGGGAATATTGAGCTACATTCATCTATATAAAGGGAGTTCAATGTTTTGGTGAGGGAGAGATAGGGCTTTCGAATCTAGAGAAGCTAAAGAATTTTTAAGAGTATTTTCTTCTTTTCGGACAACACATTGTAATTTTGAGTTCTTGTAGTTCTCCAGAAAATAGTGAAAAACAGTGGACGTAAGCTCATCTTTTTCGGAGCTAAACCACTATAAAATCTTTGCCTTTTTATTTGCTTTGATTAATAATCCTTTTTACACGAGCCACATCTCGTAATTTTTTCTAAATTTATTGTTGATAAAACCTCCATCAACAATTGGCACTAGAAGGAGGGCTATTCCGGCAAAACAGTTTGTCAAATATCGCATTTTTCATAATGGCAAACACCAGAAACACTACCAGAGTCACCGGAACTAGCCAAAACTAACCTCAAAGTACTGCTACTGTACAGGCAGACCCTGCTCAGGATCAGCCTACTATGACCGCATTAGAAAGCCTTGCTCAGAAACAGGATCGCATGGATGAGACACTGGTGAACCTTTAGCAAATCACTAACCAAATTAACGACTCCCTACGACGACTTGCTAAAGGGCAGATGGTGACCCCACCACAGCACAAACGTCCCAGAGAACGTCCTGCTCAACTACCTGAGACAAGAATACAGATCTTAGAGACAAGAAAACGCGACCAGCCAAGAACCCAACAAGAGCGTCATGAAGATCGCATCTCCAAAGGAAAAGGCAAAGTCGCAAACTCACCTCCAGAATCTTGTACAGAGAGTTCGAGTACTAACCGTGATCGTAGACAACCTTCTCGCAAATCCACTGGTAATCAAGATCACTTGAGTAGCGAACAAAAACGACCATCGAGAAGCATCTTCGAAAGAATCAGCAAGGAGTCAAGACAAGATCCTGCAGACCTAAGACAATACTTGGAGCGGCAATGTAGCCATGAACGATTCGTATCGCATCATAACGACCAAAACCGATCTCGTCGCACTATTTCGCTGGATTCCTCTCACAGATCGCAGAAGACTCTACCTGACCAATACGTCATACAACAAGACAACGATCAAAGGCCGCCCTTACCGCCAGCAAGAGATAATGCTCTCCTTCTGAACGTCGATGTTCATAATTTAAGGATCATATTAGACGCACTTGCTGGTTGGGACGATGAGCTTGCTGATGGGTATCGTCAATCGCCACAGTGAGGAAGTCCGAGCTGCTGCCCTACTTACTGGATTCAGACTTCCCACCATAAATACTTTTGATGAGAAAACTGATCCACAGGACCATATAGATCACTTCAGTGACTTGATTGAACTCCATCGTGTCAATGATCATGCACACTGCAGATGTTTTGCTGTAACTCTTTTAGGAGCAGCAAAGAAGTGGTTCCAAGGACTCAAATCCGACTCGATCTCGTCCTAGTAACAACTTCAAATGGCGTTCCTGAGACAGTTCCAAGCTGCAAAGAATTTCACTGTTCCACTTGTTAGCTTGTCTGTAATTCGACAAGGTCCAGAAGAAACTCTACGATCTTATCTCAATCGATTCATTTCAGAGTTAGCAAAGGTCAACAACCCACCTGAAGGGGGAGTTTTAACTCTCATAATGGTCGGGGTACGACTAGAAACTAAACTTTGGGAGGAATTACTTGAGCAAGAATATAGAACTCTAGAAGACTTCTACCAAAGGGTTGGTCGACATCTGAGGGTAGAATCTTCGCACGAGAATCTTCGCAAGACAAAGAAAGAGGGAAGGAAAGATGCTACTAAAGATGCGATCACGACCAACAATAACGTTAATAAGAAAAACAAAAGGAGTAATGAACAATTGGTAGAGAATCATCCTAGACATAAAAAGCAGGAGATTTCAAGAGCTCCCATGTGGTTCAATAATCACACTGAGTTAAACGCACCCATAGATCATATCTATGCGGTCACAAACTAGCAAGAGCGATATCATCAACCGAAACTAATGAAACGGGATAGGGCAAAGTGTAACCCCAACAAGTTCTGCCGGTATCACAATGATATTGGGCATGATACCAATAATTGCTATGCCTTGAAGGATGAAATTGAAAGACTGATTAAAGAGGGGCGACTGCGGCAGTACACCAGGCAGAACGACGAAAGGTGAGAAGAAAACCAACAGTGACCTCCAGAAATTCAACGCGAAGTCCGAACTATCTTTGGAGGACCGCATGTTGGCAGAGATTCGAAAAGGGCTCAAGACAGGTATGCACGAGAAGCTCGACAACAGCCATTAACTAACGTCATGCATCTTGAGCAGCGACCACGCAAGCTTCAATGAGTACCGGACATGGACATTACCTTCACAGAACAGGACGCAAGAGAAGTCCATTTTCCGCATAATGATGCATTGGTCATAAAAATTAATTGTGGAAGCACACAATTGTGGCGAGTATTGGTTGATAACGAGAGTGCTGTGGACATCCTGTACTATGATGCCTTTAAGAAGATGGGGTTAAATGAGAGCGACTTGAAGCCTACCGTCACTCCACTCTATGGTTTCACTAGTGACAGCCTGATGCCTATGGGCATGATTGAATTAATGGTCAACGTTGGAACCTATCCTAGGGTTTCAATGATAATGACCCAATTTTTAGTGGTA
>JXTB01000856.1:7515-51525 GCA_002914805.1 Parasponia andersonii | reverse complement strand
AAGAAATACGGATGGATTTAGTCCTATGCGAGCATCAAGGATTTTCACTATGTGCTAGTAAATTTTGGGGGTTCACCCTAGGATTGTACTAACAAGCAAGCTCATCGAATTTTTTCTAATTAGTCTACAGATTCATAAAAATTACTCGAGCAGTTCGTCAAAAAATAAATAAATAGGGTATCAGATCCTAGAAACTCTTTTTACGAGTTTATCTTTGACCATTATCTAGTAAGAGTATTCTATGAACCGGTAAAGGGGGATCTGAAAAATTCCCATTCCAGTTCGTTTGAATATGGGATGAGTTTCTATTCCTAGAAATAGAAACTATAAGTTTTTCTGAGAGCAGACGAAGAACAATAGGAGAGAAGGAATGAACTAACCTTTCTTCGAAAGCGGAGGGATTGAGATATAGTCTGAACTCCGTCGGAGAAGATACTGGAATTGTGCGAGTTGAAGAATGAAACAGCACTGTAGGATTTGCTCTGAAATACTTCGGGATTTTAGAAAGATGGAAAATGAGAGTCTATAATGAAGAAGCAGAAGTAGATTGATTTCCGATATTTATTCCTCGAGCATCGCTAAATCACAGCCGTAAATCAAGATATTTGGTTTTCAGATCTAAAGGCCGAAGTTCACATGGGATTTGATTTTTTCCGAAATTAAATTAGTATCTTTCGAAATTTGAAATGATTTGGTTTAAAAACGACGGTTGGCATCATTGATATCCTTGAGTCTCCTCGAGTTCTGCTATTTTTCTTAGAAAATGCGACATGTGTTTTTATCTATCAGAAAAATGTGCGCGTGATCTTGAGAGGTGAGATTTGAGATCTGGCGACTCTTCGACTCTTCAAGGATCATAAGTCTAGGTCGTAACGTCGCATTTCTCAAGTTCGCACTCACTTACATTAAAAGGAAGCTCCATTTTGTCCTGAAGAACTAATGGAGCTAGGGGGCAATTGTTGTGCGGTCTAAAATCGTATACTAGGTCGCATAAGTAAGATTAAGTGTGACCTCATCTGAAAGGGCTGCATGCGACCTCCACTGCATGAGTTACGTGCGACCTCCTCCGAATAGATTATGTATGACCAGAATGAAAATGAGACTAGTCTATGCTTCGTCAAAACGGATAACCTACTAGGAAAGGGAAACAAAAGTTTCTCTTTCAAGTTCGACAAGTTACCCAATTTAAGTGATTACCCAATTATATTGTTATTCAAATTGTATTACCCGATTGTATAGTTACCTATTCTCACAATTAGGAATATTGAGCTACCTTCATCTATATAAAGGGAGTTCAATGTTTCGGTGAGGGGGAGATAGGACTTTCGAATCTAGAGAAGCTAAAGAATTTTTAAGAGTATTTTCTTCTTTCCGGACAACACATTGTAATTTTGAGTTCTTGTAATTCTCCAGAAAATAGTGAAAAACAGTGGACGTAAGCTCATCTTTTTCGGGACTGAACCACTATAAAATTTTTGCCTTTTTATTTGCTTTGATTAATAACCATTTTCACACAAGCCACATCTCGTAATTTTTTCTAAATTTATTGTTGATAAAACCTCCATCAACCCTACACATCTTAACTTTTGTACCAAATTTTTGTATCAACACATATGGTATGTAACTTGTCACTAACTAATTGGTGTATTAAAACTTACTATAAATAAATTAAATATTATTACCAATTGAGTGGTGATAAATCACATGTCACATAAGTTGGTATTAAAAATTTGGTATAAAAGTTGATACCTCAAGCATTATCCTTAAGTAAATTTCTGTTTAAAATACCACATCAAAATGACGGTTAGTATATTATACCAAATGTAAAATATAATTTAAAAGACTGATATATAAGAAAATATACTAAGTATAAAAATACATATGCTCTGCTATTTAGTTATAAAAATTAAAAAAAAATAGATATTTATTAAAACGGTGTAAAAAAAAAAAAGGATACACATTCTAATTTCTCTCAAAGGATAAAGATAGTTGTTATGAAAATTAATTGGGTCTAGTAAGTGGTACTGGTCTAAACTTTTAAATTGTTTATCTAAGAAGAAATAAAGCCTAATTTTAGTAGAAAGTAGAAACACAACTTTAAATTTCAGGTCTCAAAAGTCCAAGAGCCGAAGTGGATCCTCATTTTTCTCGTCCTCTTACGGAGCAATATGGCCTTCAAAACTTTTAAGGGCACTTTAGCCAAACAGCCGAATTTTGGATCGAAAAATTGCAATTTTTTAAATACTGTTAAAAAATTGTCTAATTTTTAAAATTATTTGAAAAATTGCCGTTTCCATGTTTAATATTTCAAAACACATTAACTTATATTCTATGAAATTGATTTTTTTAAAAAAATTGATTTGTTTTTTAAAAAAATAGGTCAACTAAAAGGTCATTTATCAAAATAAAATTATAAAACGACCATTTATTAAATACATACTCAACTTTTCGAAAGTACGTGACCATCTCAACACTAACCCAAGAAAAAGTTGTATATCTAGGTCTGGATCATGGTTTAGACAAGGCCGAGAAATCCTCCAATTCCTTCGTATTCTTATCACCATTTCTGGCTAAGCAATGCATGTTTTTTGGTCCAGTATGAATCTCAAATTCATCTGTTGCTGTTATATGGTATAATGTATTATGTTATATACATAAATGGGTTAAAATCGATCAGTTAGGCTGGTCAACAGAAATATATTAAATTCGGCTTATAATTTCACATGAACGATGATAAGAGGGAAAAAAACTACGAGTTGTTAAGAACTAACACAAATTTAACCTTCCAATTATATGCTTATTTATTTGACTCAATTTCAATGACCATTAAGAAAAGTATCGTGATGCACAACTTTTCTTAATGTTCTTCTTTCTCATTTTAGTTTCTCAGTATCCTCTTCTTTCTTTCTTGAGTGCAATTAATTTTAAAATTTAATAGTAATATTATGGGACATCAGTAGTACCCAACACCACAATAACATTTATGTGTGAATGATTTTAATTGATAAATTAGTTCCCATATAAGCATGTAGAGTTCATCTGAATTATAATTATAATTAGTCAATTACAGACTGACATATCATGTGGCATTAGATATTATTAGTACCTTATTACATTATTCTTTCTTGACACATTTACTTAGGAATATACAAGAGAATAGTTTTTTTTTATATATAAAAAGGGGAATTGTGCCTTATTACATTATTCTTTCTTGACACACTTACTTAGGAATATACAAGAGAATAGGATTTTTTTTATACAAAAAGGGGAATTGGTGGTATCCTCACGCTCTCCACCTTGTTTTTGCTGCGATAACCATCTAAGTCCAACGATCTCTGGGACTACATATAAAATAACAAGGGTCTTATTCCCATGTCACGAGAATGAGATTGAATAGAAGTAATTTTGGCCAAAATGACTTTTGTAAGTGTCACAATATTAGTGATATTTAGTTGATATATAAATGAGAGAGATTATCAAAATATTTTTTATTTTAAATATTTCTATTTTTCTAAGACTTAAATATAATGACTATTTTTCATTAATATGTGGCAGTCCTAATAATTTAATTTTGAAAAAGTACTCCTAGAGAAGTTACTTTGTCCCAAAACACTACTAGTTAGTCCATAAGTAAAGGATGCTTGATGGGTTCATTAAACTGAATAGCTCAGTTGGTCTAGAACTTATAGAGTATAAGTACAGGTATATAGAGTATGAATACGAGTGTACGGGAGAGTAAGCATTCAAGTCTTGGTAGAGTCAAAAAAATCATGTTCAATAAAATTTCTCTCGTTTTATTGAAGTTCACTAAAAAAAAATAAAGTTTCCCTCGCTTTATCGAAGTTCAACTAAAAAAAAAAAAAAAAAAAAAAAAAAAAAAAAAAAAAAAAAGAAAGAAAGAAACCAACAACAACATAGTACCTTCCTTTTCCAACTTTAAGAATTTGCATGACAATAAATGCATTAATGCAATATGTAAAGATTAGAGTTTGTGGCCTTGGAGACAATCATAAGCCCAAAAGGCTAAAGTTCGATTTTGGGCTTCTTATGGCTGAGTTTTGGATCTTATTTTATAAATTGCCGTTTTTCAAATACTATGCACAAATGGCTGCATTTACTGAAAAATGCAAATATATATCAGTTTTATAGGAAATTGATATAATTTACATAAAATTCATCTAATAAGAACAACTATCTAGCGGAAGGTGGAAAATAAAAAACTAAAAAAGGCCATTTATTATATATGTGTAAAAAATGGCCATTTTTCAAATTGATGTTAAAAAAAAGCTAATTTTTATAAATATTCTGAGATTTTTAGCAAGCCAATTTGGTCAATAGTGTTAGATTTGGATAAATTATTCTGCTTTTATATGAGAAAACAACTTATTAATTTGCATACACAATTTTTTATTTTATGATATCTTTTTTTTAATAATTTGTTAATTAGGGTTATGTTTCTTTGTTGCTTTTATAAAGATGATTATGTATATTTTAGAAAGACATCTAATGAATTTTTTTTATTTTTTTATTTTTTATAAATTGAACACTATTTTGAAAGATAATTCATAGTTCTTATTTTTTTTAAAAAAAATCATATGGAAAATACGAAACATTAAAACACATTTTTCTAGATTTATAAATTGAATGATGTGGCTCTTTAGGTTACAATTAATGAGTGTGCATTAAATTAAGAAGATATATATTAAATACTAACTAGTTATATGTTGTTACATCAAATTATTTTTTATTTCTTCTGAATATTTTTTCAAAATATTCAGCATTACTCGTATTCGTATGAACCATAGAGTCTTTCATCGGTGTTAATTTTATCTCACTCTTGTTCCATGCACCAAGATTAACAGGTGTTTCTTTATTTACAAACTTTATAGTCGATAATTTTCTACACGACATGATAATAAGACTCGAAAATGATATGAAATAAATAGATTTGAATGACCCATTTAATCTTCATATCAATTTTGGGTTGACACTGTGACATATATAATGAACTGGTAAGTTTCAGATCAACTCGCTTAACCCATAAATGACCTATGTAACTCATTTAATTAAATATATTGTTTTTGTATTATGTCAATATGACACTAATACAATACAATTATTAATATTTTAATGTTTTAAATATAATTTTGATTAATTTTAAACATATTTGCATGTGTAAAATTAAATTAATTAGTATGTAATCATGTCAAATTAGAGTAATCATATCAATTTTGAATAATTACATCAAACAATTTATAATATGATACACGACGCATTTATTAAATAGGTTACACGTATCGTATCGTGTTACACGTGTACTAATCGTATCATATTCGGGTTTAAGTTTTTGACATATTTATTAATCATGTCGTATTCGAGTTGCGGTATTATCGTATCATGTCATAATCTTGTCAACCTGAACACGACACGATAATAAGAATTACTAGCCTTAACAAACTTGTCATACAAACCCACTTTAGTATACTACATAAATGTTAGAGGATTATATGTATGTATATTCATGAATATATAGTTCTCCGATGATGTCACATATAAAGCCATATTGTTTTTTCTAACATCTCCATTTACAAATGCCAATCAATAGTTATAAGGGTTTATGATATAGACGATCCCTAAATTACCCAACTTCAGGTAATTTGGTTATGAAAATTTTAATTTTGGCAATTAAGCTCTTAATCTTTATGATTTGAAAGTAATGTGATCCCTAAATTATCTAAATTTAGAGATGTAATTACATTATTTTGTTAAATTTGTGCCTAAAAATGCATTTAAGAAGTAAGTAATAGTATCTGAAATGGTATTTGAAGGAAAATAAATTGAACAAAAAGATTTAGAGATAAGGTTGGAGGTATTCTTTCATTGTTTAGGATTTTTGGAGAAACTTTTTCTATGATTATTTTTTTATGTTTAAAATTTTTAAATTATTTTTTAAATGTTACTATATACTCGTTACATGTATTTTCCAAGAGAAATTTAATAGTAGGTTGCAATTTAAACAGATTATAACTAAATTGCTTCAAATCATAAAGTTTAGGAGTTTAATTGTCAAAACTAGAATTTTGATGATCAAATTGTCTCGAAATGAATATTTCAAGAATTATTTTTTCCATAACCCCTAACTACAATAAAAATCTACATCTAGGAGTTCTGCTAAGTCCTTTATGATGAAAAAAGGGGCTCACCTATAAATATTTTCATGTCATTACCATGTTTTATATCTAAAATTACTTGAATACCATAGTTATTACTAAATCCTAAAATATATTATTCTCTAATATACTTCAAATTACTTTTACCATCACTATCATTTGCATCACCCTACTACCACCGTTCGGTTCGATTCTGATCCAAGCAATGCTTCCGCTCGATTAGGATTGAAAATTTTTAACTATAGTTGAACTTGTACTACTATCTATCCTAGCCATTCTTATAGATTTTCAATTAGTGCTCAGAGATTTTTGACTAGAATCATGCCACCATTCAACCATAAACGATGTATCTTGACTGTAGTCGAATATGGTTGGTAGTTTTTTCGGCACCACCTCATTTATTTTTAACTTTTTCAACTTGATTAAAATTTTTTGACTAAAGTTAAATTAGGGGTAATTTTAAAATTCTAAAATTTTTATTAAATAAAAATCATAACTTTATAAATAGTTTATAAGTTATTCCATTTTTTCATCACATACTTTTAAGGAGGAGGATCAAAATTAATAATGCCCATTATAAATCTTAAACAAAATTTCAAGGTGTTGAGCATATTTCCATCCCATAGATACAAAAAGCAATTGCTGTACAAGAAACATCGTCTTAATAATGCCCATTATAAATCTTAAACAAAATTTCAAGGTGTTGAGCATATTTCCATCCCATAGATACAAAAAGCAATTGCTGTACAAGAAACATCGTCTTTGGAAGCTTGAACTTGAAGTTTCAAAATTCTTAAAAAATATTTTCTTATTCATCCAAAAATGAACCAACATAACTAAAATAATGTGATAGCAATCACAAACAGAAAGTTGTCCATTATGCGAAAATAACTTTGCTTAATTAAATCTTATGGAAGACGACAAAAAAGTACCCTAACCTAACAAAAAAGAGGCAATCACAAGAAATGGAATTTTATCTCGTAAAAAAAAATAAAAAAAATAAATGGAAGCAGAAAACAACAAGAGCAGGATCAACAACCAAATTTTCGCCAATAGTTTGACCGAAAGGACAAGGACAAGTAACCCATTCCAACGCGGTATTGGACCAGAATCCAGTAGGACCAACCCAACCGGCAAATGGGTTGGAGGGGGACAAACAGGGGAACAATCCTGTGTCCCCACTCCCCAGTATCTTTGATCTTAGACAAATACTAAATATCTTAATTTAACCAAGCACAGTCCCAAAATTGGTCCCCACCTTACAGCTGCTTGTAAAGATGGGGTCTTTAGAAGTTGGCCATTTTTTTCCATGACTTTGAAAAAAAGGTCTGTTTGTTTTATTGTTTTATTTGATGGATAGGTGTATCAGTTGGTCTATTGACTTAAATGATTCGAAAGGCGTCTAAAACGACATTCAATCTAATCGCTACGTAGATTGAACAAGATTAATTTTTTTTTAGGTTAACCATATTAATAGTCTCTATATTATACTTGTAGTATTATTTTACTCTTTAAATTTTCAATATACATAATTATCTTTGAATTATATAGTTATTGTAACGATCATTCTTTTGTCAAAAATTGTTAAATATTTAACAAAAATAAGTCATTATTGAATGCACAGTTTGGTAACAATGATCAAGAAATGAGATGAATTTTTAACTTACAAAATAAACTGCAAAGATTTATACAATTATTATAACAATGACCATTTTGTCATAAATTATTAAAATTTTAATTAAGAAATAAGTCTTATATAAAATGCACAATTTAATAATTATGTATAAAAATGATAAACTAACTTGTAAAAATAAATGATGTCTAATTATATGTTTTGTTTGTAATTATTTTTTTGTTAAAAACTAACAATTTATGATAAATAAGTCATTATTGTAACAATTATATAATTCAGATACTATTATCATATAAATTAAAAATTCGGAAACAAATGATACAATAACTATAATTCAATCCCTTATTTTTTGGTCACTTTAAAATTTCCTGTTTTAGTCTTTAAATTTTTAAAATTACTTATCGTTCAATCCTTTTGTAACGTTTTTTCGCAGCGGAAAGCTTTCAATTTTTAGGGACTAATGCCGAACCAAATTAATTTTTTGCATAAAGATAGCCGAAATTATTTGAGGCCAAAACGACTAATTTTAAAGGTCAATTAGCAAGTAATCCTTGATTATTGGACTACTCTTTGAGTGAAGCTGTCCCAGTTATTTTGAAAAATGAAATTATAAATAAAAATGAAAAATAAAAAACTGAAACAAAGAAGTCGGTGGACTTAGGGTTTGGTGCTGGGGAGAGAGCCAGGCTGGCAGAGAGGGCAAATCTGGCTAGGAGTATCAACTGCCCAACTGCTTCTCGCTAAAGTTACGTCCACACAAAACTACAAAATCCCATGAAGGAGGCCACGTGGGCGGCTAGGATGCTGCCATGATGACGGCCTTCCGTTCAGATTACAGGGAAGGGAAAGCTGTGGTTTGTTTTCGGGGCTTCGTTCAAGGCGCGTGACTAGGAGACTCTCTCTTACAGGTACTCTCAACTGCACCTGGTGGTACGTACTCGAGCTTATATTATGGTTTTCTTATTGTTTATTTTTCTTCTGGTAATTGGTAGCCTAGGGAAGACAATTTGGGGACACAATCTATCTCATTATCAAGTCCAAGATTTTGAACCAATATACTATCTTTATTCAAATATTAATCTGGTTTTGGACCAAGTTACTAATCAGGTGGATACCCATATTAATCTTATCTACATGTAAGCATTTCTTTTTAATTTAGAATTTTATTCCATTTTGTATCTTAACGAGGGGGAAGTTATTTTGTTTTTTGTTTGTTTGTTTTTTTTTCGTTAAGATTTTTATGTTTTCTTTCTTTAAACACTTTTCATGTGATATTCTTTTAAGTCTTATTTCCTTTCATAATTTTTATTCATCAACTTTTGGTTATTTCTCATGAATCCACATTCTTTGTCCTATCAATTGATCAAAGCCACATTATATTAAGAAAATAATAGACTTAAACAACTAATTTATTAGTGTTATATAAATATAAATATATATATATATATAGTTGCCAATCTAATAAGTATTTTTTTTCTTTACCTATGGGTAGGTATTTTTTTTTTAGCCGTTGGATTACCGTCTAATGGTGATCCAATGGCTATAATGAAGTGCATGAAAAGACGTACATCATTAATGCTCTTTCTCTCTCTTACTTTTTACAATAAAAAAATATGTATGCTAAATTTTCATTGGCCAAATTAATACTTATGAATAGATAAAAAAAAAAATACTTACTGGATTGGTGCCCTATATATATATATATATATATATATATATATATATATATATATATATTGAAAAGAAGCAGTTTGTACTATTATTCAATGTGAGATAAATCTTCCAGCACAAAGCTGGCAATAGAGTCAGGAGTTTCATCCAATCAAATAGTAGTTTCATATTTTAAACACGAACCATCTAATTCATTTTTGTAAAATTTCATTCTATCAGTATTCATCCATTAAATATAAAATATTTCTTTTTTATAGTTCAAAGAAACAAATATTTACCGTCGAGTGAGGTAGTGTAGTGGTGAAGATCCTTCTACATGGTATTTAAAGTTCGAACTTAAGATTAAGATCCCTAACGCCTATTCCAAAGTCCTTCCATTTGGTGGACTAGCTCAACAAAGAATTGACACACTTAGTCACTCTCTTCCTTTCTATACACTTAATTGGTAAAAATTACTTCCTTTCTTCTTTGTGTTTATCAGGAGACAAAAAAAAAAGTAAATACTTAATTGATAAAAATTAATGTTTAGCCTATGTTTGGTAAAGAAGAAAGAAAATAAGAAAAAAAGAAAATATATGAGATGGAAAAAAGAGTATTTTTTCTCTATAGTTATTTTGTATATAGAGGAAAAAAAATTAATTTATTTTAAAATGACTATTTTACTCTTTATATTATTATTCTAAAAATTAATATACGAGAATATATTAGTAAATTAAGTATTTTGATTAATTAAATTTATTTTCCTTCCATTTTTTCCTATTTAGAGGGAAAGAAACTTTTATGAGCCCTACTTATTATTTTTTTGTTCCTATTTTATTTTATTTTTCTTTTACTTTCCCTTTTCTTCTGTACCAAATAACCATATTTTCTTTTTTCATCCTATTTTCCCTCGTACACTTTCTTTCCTCTCACTTTTCTCTTTTACCAAACATAATCTTAATGTGTATATCTATTATTATCAAATTATAATTACAAATTTAATGTGGCCTAAATAGGACTCAATATATTAATGTGGTAAAAATTACTTCCTTTCTTCTTTGTGTTTATCATGAGCCAAAAAAAAAGTAAATACTTAATTGGTAAAAATTAATGTTTAGACTATGTTTGGTAAAGAAGAAAGAAAATAAGAGAAAAAGAAAATACATGAGACAGAAAAAAGAGTATTTTTTCTCCATAGTTATTTGGTATATAGAGGAAAAAAATTGATTTATTTTAAAATTACTATTTTACTCTTTATATTATTATTCTAAAACTTAATATGTGAGAATATATTAGTAAATTAAGTACTCTGATTAACTAAATTTATTTTCCTTCCATTTTTTTCTATTTTAGAGGGAAAAAAATTTTATGGGCCCCATTTATTGTTTTTCTGTTGCTTTTTTACCTCTTTTTTCATTTCCTTTTCTTTTTCCTCTACACCAAATAATTATATTTTCTCTTTTCTTCCTATTTTTTCCTCATACACTTTTTTTTTCTCTCACTTTTCCCTCTTACCAAACATAACCTTCAAATTTAATGTGGCCTAAATAAGATTCAATATATTAAGGATGACTCTATTAATACTCATTTTATCTATTCTTCCAACACTTTCTAAATGTATGGATGGCTCTACTGCCACATCGGTCTATTTTTTCTACACTAAATTTAAAATCATAATCTTATTTGAAATTTAAATTAAATTTCAATTTGTATTTTATTTATTATTCATAAATTGATCCTTAACTTAATCTTACATCTTTTCTCTTTTTGCTCACTCTCTCACCCCCTCTCCCTCTCCTATCTCCCACTTCCAGCATAGGTAATAAATTAAATACCCATCGTCTTCTCCTCTTATCTCTAACCCGAAATTTCTTCTCCATTTTCGTAACCTTTTGTAATTTTTTTTTAACCGATATATATATATATAGGTTGCCAATCCAATAGGTATTTTTTTTCTTTACCTATGGGTAAATATTTTTTTTTAGCCGTTGGATCACCATCTAATGGTGATCCAATGGCTACAATGAAGTGCATGAAAATACGTGCATCATTAATGCTCTTTCTCTCTCTTATTTTTTACAATAAAAAAATGTGCATGCTAAATTTTCATTGGCCAAATTGATACCTATGCATAGGTAAAAAAACAAAATACCTACTGGATTGGTGCCCATATATATATATGTATATATTTTCCTAATTGCTTGGTAGAGGTTAACTTTTTTAGGTTGCTTGCTAATCCCATTGGTGATAGTATCATCAATTATTCCAATAGAAGAGTAAATCTAGATCATTGGTTTTGTGGAGTTCCATAGTTATTTATCATCATAAGCCAAAGAACTCTACTTATTACCAATATAAAATTACCGATCATATAGTTGTTTTACTGGGTTTGAAATGACAAATGCAAGAGAAGATACAAAATTCACGAGTTTCTTAGTTACAAGGGAGAAGAAGAACACATGGGGAAAAGGAGGAAAAAATATAGTATGCGAAAGAGAAATGTTAGGGTTTCTTGGGCGTTGAAGACGAACGGATGAGAAAATTAAAAATAGGGAAATTGTAAATGTGAATGAAAAAAAAATGGATAATAAAACTCGAGCAATTTAGGAATAACAAAGGTATAATAGATTTTAAATATTAATTAAAATGATAGTTTAAGAAAAAGTGTGCAGACAACAAATAGAAAAGTAACAATAGAGTCATCTTAAATGTATTTATTTTATTTACTAAATGAAACCTTAGGTGAAATTAATCTAAAATACTAAATTTTAGAAAATACACTGTTTACTATTAAAAAAAAGAAGGCCTTCTCTTTTAACACACGTTTTTATAAACACCATTATAATAACAGTGATGATTGCAATCATCAACAGCTATTACGAGCACGAGAAGATTATAATAAACTTCAAAATATCATCAATTTGAAAAAGTAAGCTAGAAAAGAAAATAAAAAATTAGAAAGGAGACCCATCGAAGAAATTAACCAACCAATTCCTATTTTTTTTTTTTTTTTTTCGTTTTTGCAAATATAGTGTGTATATATTGCATCCCTATTAATCTCTACATCCTATTGTCTTTTGATTAAAGAGTAAAGACTCAAAGATGTCAAGAGATATGCACTTTAAAAAGACAAAATGCGAGTAATTTTTCAATGCTGTGAAACTTATAATTGCTTTCTTTTGTCTCAATAAAATTTGATTTCTTTCTTCACTTTTTTGCAACACAGATTGTGTCACACCATAGGTTGCTTCACTAAAATTTATGAAGTATCAAAGATTAACGTACGTGAAGGATGAAAAACTAGTTAGAAAGGCAATTTAAGGTCTGTTTTGGAATAATAAAGAGGTGGAGTAAGTAATAATTAAATTATAAATTATAAATAAAGTGTAATTTTATCAAATATGTAGAAAAACAGACTAACTCTGATCTAATCTATTAATTTTAATCAACCATTTACATGTATATTATATAGTGTACTCAAATTGCAATAAGGTGGAAAGTGAGAGTGACGCATGGGAGAAGGGCGAGTGGGAGGTAGTAGCTCTGTGGGAGTGAACAAAAAAGTCAAAGGGATTCAACACGAATCACGTGAGATACTTACAGGCTGTGAGTGGGGTCATCCTACGTGGAAGACGTTGAAGTCATCCTCAACCTGACCATATTTAAATAAAAAATTGGGCCACTCATCTTTTGGTTTTTTGCTTTTCGCGAGGCCCCATTTGGACCGTTGATTTTCCAGTGACTGAGAGCCTATTGGCACCGGATTTGGGGTCTTACAGCTGTAAGTGTAACGCTAATGCTAAGCTAAAAGACTAAACTAAAAGTTAGTCAAAAAAGGCTCTTGGGCCCCACTTAGCCCCTTTTAAACGTTTCCTTATTTTGTGTTGTGTTGAACAGCTAGCCCATCCTGTCATGTTTTAAACGCTCCTATTTATCACATCTACTGTTCTAATTCAACATCCCTATATCTAATCTATACATGCGAAATTAATACAAGAAAATAAAAATAAAAGTCATCCTATATAAAATCGGTACGAGAATGTTCTTATTAACCCCTTTTTCTTTTTCTTTGAATTTATTTCTTTGCCCTTCTCTAAAACATTTTCATTTTTGTTTATATCTTGTCTTCTCCATATGTAACTCCAAATTCCAAATTACAACTTCTTTGCACTAGGTCTAGGCGTTTATTAATACTAGAGCAGTGACGACGCTTCATACCCAACTGGGACTTATGAAAATAGATGGTTTTGGTCGCTTAAACGTATCTAATTATTATCATTATCGTTGCGATGCGTTTATACTTTTTTAGGGATCCACACGGGTTTCTTTTATTTTTAGAGGAAAAACTAGATTAATTTGTATTGAATAAGATAAAGACTCAAATAAAAAGCTGCACATTTTGTTGTCACTAATTAGATATTACATTGGCCATATTGTTACCACCATAAGAAGTATTATGAAGGATACTTACAATATCGAGTATGAAAATTTATGAGTTGTGCCTTATTTTATTTTATTTTAAAGAAGTTGTGCCTTATTTCAGGAATATTACTCTTTAGACTATCGTATGCAACAAATATATATCAAGTTTCAGTTCAACCTTCTACTTAAAAATTAACGAAAAAACACCTAAAAAAATTAACGAATATGCATTTCATTTTGGACCTAAAAAAGATAAATAAAAAAAAGGAAGTAGAAGAGAATTTCGGACGACAATTGTAATCTAGAGCCAACAGCTGACATAGTTAAAAAATACATATTACTTACTAAAACTAATGAGTAAACATCTATAGGAATTACTACCTACGGAAGTTGAGTTGTTGTGGTCTTAATTAAGCAACGAGAAAATCATTCATAGTACTTGTGTATAATTTAACTCCCTCTGTAACTACGATAGTGAAATGTACAAGATTTTTTTTTTTTAAAGAGAAAAGAGTTCCAAGTTTTACTTAAAAGAATATACCATAATATTACATTAGAGATGCAATAAGAAAAGAACTATTATTAGTTTAATAATGATTTCGAAAGAGTGAACCGCTTCATTCCCAAAACAATGAACCAAGTGGCAAATAACTATGACAACAAAATAAGACATTATTCACTAATTGTCTAATAGAAAGTAACTCAATGGAGTACTTGAGAATTCGTAGCTTGAGTGAATTAAATTACAAGCTAGTAAGGAGTCCTCTTCGAACTTATTGCTCTTCAAATTCAAAGCTGAGGCCAGCACTAAACTTTCTCGAGCCGCTATTAGTTCCACCACCAACACATTGGTTTGCCATCTTATTTTTCCAACGAACTTTGAGACATATATTTTCTGTGTGTAAATTCTCACGGTCTAGCTTAGCTCCAAGTCCAAGCTCTCAAAGGTGTGCATTACATACCTTTGAGACATATAGTGCAGGCTGTGCAGCCAACCTTCATTTAAAGAAGATTATGACAATGTAGCCATGTTTATAATTCTTTTTCATCAATCGGGTCAAAAAAATTATCAAATATTTTTTTTGTAAAAATATGTAAATCCTTTTTTAATTAGCACATAAATTGTAACAAATCTGAAACACTGTATTAGGCACATTTACTCTAGGTATATCAAAATTATCAACTTCAATAGTCAAATAGCAGCAAAAACCGACAACAAGGCAGAATCAAACCGCGACAAAGAGAAATTTGCTCCGCAGAAACAAAATCCAGTTTAATCCTAATAAAAAATAATAATTAAAATTCGCTAATTAATAATATAATAATAATAAGAGGGTGCACATCTACGCAATAGCCGTACGTTGTGCAGTTAAGTACACCCCACCCACTTTACAAAACCCAGTTTCCTGGAAGTACCCTCGTTCCTCTTCCTCCATTAATTACAACATATTAATCTAAATTCTAAAATCTAAAATAAATATATATATATATACGCAAATATNCATATATATATATAACACAAAATCCCTTTCCCCTCGCTCTCTCTCCGTGTATGTATATATATAACTCTCTCTCTCTCGACTACACTCTATCTATTCGCACGTGCCAATGGAACAAATGAATCACAACAGGTGTTCTTCTACTACCACCTCCTCATCGGACTCCTCGTCCTCGGAGTCTTCGGGGAACGATATCAAGGTACCGAGAAGCGGGACCAAGCCGGAGCGGATCAAAGGCCCATGGAGCACCGAGGAGGACCGCATCCTGACCCGGCTCGTGGAGCAGTACGGGCCGAGGAACTGGTCCCTGATCAGCCGGTACATCAAGGGGCGGTCGGGCAAGTCGTGCCGTCTCAGGTGGTGCAACCAGCTCAGCCCGAGCGTGGAGCACCGGCCGTTCTCGGCCGCCGAGGACGAGACCATACTGGCCGCGCACGCCCGGTACGGGAACCGGTGGGCCACCATTGCCCGGCTGCTCCCGGGTCGGACCGACAACGCCGTTAAGAACCACTGGAACTCGACCCTGAAGCGGAGGGTTCGGGAGCAGCTGATGGGGATGGAGGAGATGGACGGTAGCGCTTGTCGGACCGCCGCTTTTGGTGGTGGGCCCGCGGGATCGGTCCCGTGTGGTATTAATAACGATAGTAATATTAATAATGGATCGCCGCCGTTGTCGTTGGAGGATGACCCGTTAACCGCGTTGACCCTGGCGCCGCCGGGGATTGGTGGAGAGACGGTGGAGGGGCGGCGGACGGAGAGTTTTCCGGCGGGGTTTTGGGATGTGATGAGGGACGTTATTGCGAGGGAAGTCCGGGAGTATGTGAACTCCGAGTTCCGGTAGCTGATGATGAAAATAATAATAACCGATAGTTTTTTCATTTTTTTTTAAATTTTTATTTAAAGTGCTATGGTGTTGCTCTCTTACACATTTGTGCTTTTGGCTGGATTTTTCTGTTAGTATTTGTTTTGCGTCAATTATCTTAAAAGCCCAAAAAAGAAAAAGAAGAAGGAAGGTAGGAAATTAAGAAACTAATGCTTTATAAATTTGAGGATTTTACTCGAAATGGTATTACAGCCTGTCGCCAATCATAATCACTAATAAGCAAATATGATATATTAAAAAAAAAAACATTTCTGGTTATAAAATGCTAAACACTGTGCACGGCGAGCAGAATGCTTTTTCAATAATTAAATAATTACCTTAAAAAAAAATACTGCCTATAAATCTTTGGAGTACGTAATCAGAAGAGGAGGGAAAACGTCTCTTTCTAAATTTCATTCCCAACCTTGTCTAGTCAGGATACCGTTTTTTTTTTGGTTAATTTTGTTTCTTCTTGGTTCGTTAAATATATATTATGATCTCAACTAGTTAAACTTATTTTTCTATACATACGTATATGTTATTAACACTTGTAAACAAGACTTTTTTTTAACTTGATTAATGATGAAGATTAATCGCTTTTAAAGGGTTTTGTACAATTAAAAAAACTTTCATTGATGCATAGTATTTGCACTAAGAATTTACTCATTTGGGATCTATACTTTATTTAGAATGCTGATTTTTATTTTTATTTTTTTTTCAGAAAAAAGGAGAATATGCAATTTGTCAGTAATGTACTGAAACATTTTCAATACGGGAAGAATAACCTGAAAAGCAAATAAATTCGTGGTCTCGTCATTGAATCTAGACACATTAGCTGGGACAAAAAAGGACTATATGACAGACAAATAGAGTAATAATTCTAACTACTGTCTTTTTCTATCAGTTTATTTTTTTTTATGCGCGAACACATTTTCCACGTTAGGAAACATACCAACACACAACTATCAGATGCTCTAATTATCAGTACTGGTGCTTTGTCTAAATCCTTGACCCCATAATCTGCTAGCTCTTAAAACTTGGTGTATCATTATGCTTTTTTATTTTTGGCCTTTCATCGGTATTCCCTTAGCTTGCTTGTTTTTCCACCATATGTTAAGGAAGGACCAAGTATATAGCAACCTATGCATGATACCACTAAATATTCTGCACCAAGGTATACGATAATTCTCTTAAGGTCTTCTAGCATAACGACAAAGTTTTGGCCTCTGTAAATGTTGTAGCAAAATGATTGGAATATCAATATACATTAATATATTATATTTAATATCAAATATAATATATCCAATATAAAATTAATATACCTAATATATAAACTAAAATTGATATATACCTAATATATAAACTAAAATTGATTTATGGTAGATATACAAAATATAAAAATATATATACTTAACTATTTACTTATAAAAAATAGAAAAAAAAAGAACAGATATTTATTAAAATAAAGTGTTAAAAAATGACACACTCTAATTTCTCTCTCTCTTTTTTTTCCCTCTTCTCACATATATACCAGCCAGTGTTAGATTGGTCTAATGTTAGGGCCAGTCTGGTATAGCTTAGAAGCTAGTTTTGGGTTTCATGAGTCCAAAAACAGGTTCTAAGTCTATTAGGTGCAATGTCAAAAAGGTTTTGACATTTGACAACTCTTAACAAAGAAGCTATACTCACGTAACTTCTCGGAGAAGAGTTTCAAATAAAATATGAATTTCTTTTGTTGGGTTTTAATAAAAATTTATATTTTTATATTTACCTTAGTTTTGATATGACAAAAGATTACCATTTACATCCTAAAATAAAATCTTAACATTCTATTACAAAGGCTTTGAAATCTTTTTCCGCTAACGCATGAAAAACAAAAATAAATGCTATCCCAAACAGCCCGGCCTCATCTGGTCCCATGTTCATAGTATTGGTCAATCGAAGGTATGCCTTCAACTCGTTAAATCATTCTTAATGTTTTTGTTTTAATAATTGGTATCATTATTAATGATGTTACTAATACAGCTAGCCGATTCTAGGATATGCAACTTGCACCATATCGCCCATTGGGCCGATTGAAAACAGGACGTACGCTGACTAATTACTCTCATATTCCATTAGCCTACTTCTCGGTTGCTTCTCTCCCCATTTATATAACTCAACGATTCGTAAAAAAAATGCACTAAATTAAGGGAAGAAAAAGATATTCAACAACTAAAGTCAAGCTCTCAACGAAAAGAAAAAGCTCCCTTTGTTTTTTTTTTTTTTGTTTTATCTATCAGAATTTAGAACCACTTGCCCTTTATTTTTTATTTTAATTTTTCAGAGTAAAAATAAATGAATGTAATGATATCAAAAGCAGAACTGCATATCTTATCATTTGAGTTCACAATCCGATTAAGGAAAGAACAAATGTAGAGATAAAGTAAATACATTCAATTCAGTCACCAATTTTGAGAACGTATAAGAATTAGAGTGGACATTTCATGATGATTAAAAAGGAGCGTTATAACTATATTTGAGTAGGGGACAAGTTGAAAAGCATCCATGCGATGAGTTGAGAAGTTAGCGGGGCATCTTGGTTTAATTTGCCGGAATTTAGCTACTTACGCTAAAGTTGTGTTCCCCTTTTTTATTTGGGTAAAAAGTTGTGTTCCACTTTACAACGACACTTTTAGTGTTTTTCTTTTATGTTCCATGCATGCATGTTTTAAATATGCACAATCCTCGATCGTTCCCCGTCAAGGTAAGAATTATGGGCTTTCGTCGGCCCATTTTTCTTTTGTTCAGACTTTACTAGAGGAAATTAGACTCAATACCCATTTTTGGGCTGGATATTTTCAACTTGGCCTTTTTAAAATGTGAATAATATGTTACCCATTTTTTCATTTGTGTTTCCAATTTTACCCGTGGGCCTTTAGACTCAACTATTCCTTTCCTTTCCCTCTTCGCGTCTTCTAGAAGTCTCTTCCTCTCCCTCTCTCTTCCCGCTTCATCTTCCTCACCGTCTTCATCTCATTTGGTCTCTCTCTCTCTCTCTTTATGATTCAGTAGTCATCATTTTCTTCATTAGATCATAGCCATCATCTCCATTGTTGAATCAATTGAAGAACATCATTGATACACTTGTTCTTCTTCAATTTGTGAAAGTATAATGGTTTGTTCATGAAATTTAGTTATTTGTAATTGTGTCCTTAAGAAAATATAAGTGAAACTATAATAATTGTAGTTCTTCTCATATCATGATAAAATTATGGTCGTGGACTAAAGGATTATGTCTTCATTGTCCTTGGGCACACTTGCGGATATTGGGAAATTTTGTTTTTCCTTATTATTTTTCTGCAATGGGAAAGGAATTTAATAGAATAAAGGTCCGTACTTATCATTTCGTTTAGTGGGATGTGAAATGATTTGGTACCATTGGTTAGATTTTTCATAGAAGAATAACTTTATAACTTAATCCTTAGTACCACTTAATCCTTAGTTGGGTACTAGGGACTAATGATGATGGCCTATTGCAAATCTTTGCAATATAATAACTAGGAATATGGATATTAGAAAGAAAAAGTGAGTTCCTTTGTAATTTGATGATACTTACGGCTTGAGTTTTTAATGGTAGATATGAATAATATTAGGCTATAGCTTTTTCCTAAATTTTTGTTCTTGTATTGAAGTTTTTTTGTGCCAAAAGATAAACAAGTGATCTTTTGAAAATCAACATAGACAAGGAAACACTTTGATGACTAAATTGGTGAAGTTTCTTCAAAATTACTTAAAAATACTAAATAGTAAACAAGTAGTATATAATTTCATTAAAAGTGCCAAAATGTAAAAAAATCAGTTATTATTTCACTAAAAGTGAATCGTAAACAGATCATTTACAGTTTTAGCAAAAATATTTACATTTTGGCACGCTTACGGATTCACTTTTAGTGAAATAATAAACAATTTGTTTACGTTTTGACACTTTTAATAGAATTGTATACCACTTGTTTACTATTCAGTATTTTTATGTAATTTGGGGGAATTGTAAACCATTTGAGCACTTTTTGTCCCTAGTTGTTTTTTTGAGCTTGTTATTTGATTAATTTCTTAACTAATTAATGAGATAGTGTAGATTTTATTTTATAGTGTTACAGGATGGTTAAAAGTGCTCTTTCATCTAAGAGAAAAGGGCCAAAAATAAATGTTGTTAGCGTTAAGGGAAAAGAGAAGCATAATAAAAACAAAAAAGTAGTAGAGACATCAATTGAAAGAAAGGTAGACTAGTTTTCTGCAATTAAAACAATTGTTTATATTTTGATATGAACAACCAACTTTCTTCAATTAATATGATCATATTCTTTATAATGAGTATTTCTAATGTAAAATTTTTATGAGAAATAGTACTAAAAATAAATGTGGAATACTTTCTAAAATAATTGTAAACCTTTTTGCAGGATGTTGAATTTGTTGTGCCAAAGGAAAATTGGCATTAGGGAGGGTCATGAGTAAAACTAATATGGATTGTTAGACTCTTATTAAGAATTTTCTAATAGAGAAATAACAAAAAAATGTTTAGGACTTATATTTGAGGCATTTGTTAGATATTGATTGTTCTTTTAAACTTGTAGGTCAAGTTGTCCATGCTATTCTTTTGTATGAGATAAATAGTACAAATATTAATAAGATGGTTTTTGATTTTAATGGGACATATTATAAATTTTCTATTATTTAATTCGAGTCTATTATGGGTCTTAGATGTTGTCCTATTCCTTTGGATTGTGATGTTGCAAATTTTAAGAATAGACTAAAAGAAATTTACTTTTAAAAAAAAAACTAATGTAAGTAGAGGGGATTTGAAAGATTTTCTAATTACTCATCAAAAGATTGGGAATAATGAAGATGCAATAAATTTAGCCAAAGTTTTTATGGTTGAAAATATTTTGATGAGTAAGAGAGAAATTATCTTGATTGATGATAAAGATAAGTTTGAGGACTATCCTTGGGGGCGATTATGTTATGAGGAGTAAGGAATAAAAATATTATAGATGAGAATAGAAGTTATGAAGTTTGTGGATTTCCTTGAGTTTTATAAGTTTGTGCATTTGAGATCATTCCAAGGCTTGGGACAAAATTTGCTTCACGTTTTCGAGAGACAAACCTAAGTATATTGAATTAGAGGGAAGCTAAAAACAAACATTATAAAGGAGTTTTAAAGTTTTTGGATTCCAAGAAGGTAAGTTTTTTTCTTCTATTTCTACTCTATTTTGGTACTTTAACTATCAATAGTTAGTTTATATTTTCATCAATTTGTTAATTTCAATTCTATTTATTTTGAGTGATTTATTGTATTAATGATTAGTTTATCACGATTTGTTTACTTTTTCATGATTTTGTTTACATTTCTAAATTTTAATATACATTTGTATATTGTGTTTACTTATATTCAAATAATGTTATTTTTTTTGTATAGATGTAGTTAAAGATTAAGTCTTTTGAAAGAAGATTCAGTGATATTAATGATTTTGACGAACAAAATCATCCTCATGGTGATAATTCCAAGAAGATCAAGCCTTCTAATGATGTTGACATGCACGTCAAAAAGTTTAAATCTCTCAATAAAGATAAGCCATCCAGTTACCAGTGTTTAGATCAAGTTACTTTAGAGGTATTTTTTTCATTTTAGGTTGAATATTGAATATATTTATAACTTATTTACAAATTAAATATGTTTAGAAATGAAGTATGTTTACTATTTCATATAACTCATATTGTTTACAAATTAAATATGTTTACAAATGAAATATTATTTCACTATTTACAAATTAAAAATGCTTATGTTTATTATTTTCACAGAGCTTACAGAAGAGTATTAATAAGGTTTAAAGAAACTTACAAAAGAGTGTTGATGAGGTTAATAGAAAGTTACATCATATAGCTGTACAAGTTGGTCAGATTTTTTTCATGATAAAGAGCATGAATATGAGTAAACAGGAAGAAGAAAAAGAAAAAGAGCAAAAAAAAAAAAGGAGGAAAACAAGAAATGAAAAAAGGAAAAAAAAAAGAAAAAAGAGGAAAACAAGAAAAGAAAAAGAGCAAGAAAAAGGAGGAAAATAAGAAAAGGAAAAAGAAAAAGAGGAAGAAATAGGAGGAAAACAAGAAAAGGAAAAAGAAAAAGAGGAAGAAATAGGAGGAAAATAGTAGGAGAAAGAAAGAAAACAAAAAGACAAAGACAAAGATGAAGAATATCATGTTGAGAAGTTTAGTACTTCTTAGAAGGAAAAAGAAGACAACCTATAAAAAGACAAAGAAAAAGATGAAGAATATCATGTCGAGAAGTTTAGTACTTCTCAGGAGGTTGGGATTTGCGTGAGGTTATAATCTAATGAGGTCACTTCTTCTCCACCAAATCCGAGTCCTTCTCCAACAGTTTCTTTTGTTGTTGCAAGTGATTCACCATCTACAGTTAATAGAAAGGTAAACATAACAATATTACACTTCTTTTTTTATTTATTTGTAATTTTTTAGATGCAAACATCTATTTTTTTTTCTCTTATATAAAAGTTAACAATTACTAATTGTTAATGTGTTTTCGAGTTTTTTAGTCATATATAAACTGATGTAGGCTTTGACTTTAATTTGTACATTTTGTTTGTAGGGCAGAGAAGTCGAGAAGTATGTTATAAAGCAGACATATGAAGAAGAAGATTCAGATGATCGTCCAATTTTCAATATACTTTCACAATCACAATCTTCACAAGAGACTGAGTTGGATCTATTGGTAAAAGAGAAAGAGAAAAGAAATATGAAAACTAGTCATTTTCTAATTTCTCTTTTTACGAATAATTTGAACACTCTTTTGACGAAGCCTAGTAGGCCAGTGTCATCTATTCCTTTGCTATTTTCGAGTTTAGTAGATAAAACTCCATCTAAAGTGTCACAGGATAAGTCTGGTGTATAGTATAAAGATGGGTTGAGAGCAAATTGCAAGTAAAGATTCATTTTTTTTGTATATTTTTTTCCTTTATTATTATTGATTAGTTACCATATACTTTATCTATTTTCTTATTATTAGTTTGTATTTTGTTATAGGAAGAATCCATATCCAAATGCCAAAAGGAATCATATCAGTTCTTCTTTCAAATTTTCTGAATTATAGTCAATTAATAAGAAAAGTTGGTTTTTTGAGCTGCATGAAACCGATATTCTTCTTTTCAGTGGGGTAAGTTATTTAAATATTTTATTTTTTTAAATTTCGATAGTTTATTACATCATTTAATTTATTATTGGTTCCTTTTGTATAGCATATGGACACATATTTCTATTTTCTTCAGAAGCAGACTGCCATTAATCTACAGTTTTTGCCAAGTTTCTAATGCATCATGAGTGATTATATCTTTGACATGATATTTAGTATATCATACAATAAAGTGAAGATTGATTATGAATATTATGCGTGGAGCAATGAAAGTAGTTTGACAAATATGGTGTGGGATAAGCTTGATAGATGTTGTGGTGTATCCTGGTTAGATATAGAAAAAGTGTTTATTCAATTTCTAGTGGACAAGGGCGTTGGAAAGAAGCATTGGTGTCTAGGAGTCTTGGATATAGACAAGAAAAAGATGTACATATATGATTCCTATTATGAGAAAAATAATGATTTGGTGGCTAAACATGTTGAGAAATATTGCACAGTACTACTTTTTTTATTTCATTTTCTGAAGTTTCATGAGAAAAGAGCTAACTACATTTCTGTGCTAGAGATATTTGACATGATTTGGGAGGATTCACCACAATAAGAGAATATGTAAGTATACTCTTAGTTATCTCTAATTTTCTTTTATTAAGTGTAAATGTAAACAACATTTACATTTGTTTAAATATGAAATATGTTATTTATATTTCTATATATATTCTGAAGTAGACTGTTTACAATTCTATCTTACTTAAGCAATAAAGTTATTTTACTTTTCATTGTTCTTATGAATGCAGGATTGATTGTGGAGATTTTATGATTAAGTTTGTTGAATCAATGATGAGTGGCCAATCGATTTTTGATGTAACACAAGAAAAGATCCCATTTTTTCGTTGGAAAACGGCAATTAAGATTTTAGAGTATGGCCAATGGAAGAATGAAACCGACTCTTCGACACCTTGTTAAGATTCTTAATGACTATAGTTGACTTTAATTAATGGATTCTACATTAGATAATTACTAGATATAATATATTACAAAGTATTCAAGTTGTATACATTTTCATATCTACCTTCTTACAAGTTATTCACATTTAAATTTCAAGTTCATGTATATATATAATGTAAACTAGTTGTTTACAATCGCACTTTTCCTGTTATAGAACGGTAAAAAAGTTATTTACATTTAAAGTACATGTATTTATGAAAATTTATTTTTAGAATTTATCTAGCAAAAATACCTCATAATTTTAATTTTTAATATTATAAATACTTGGAAAAAGACGGAATTATATTTTTGTACGGTTTCAATAATGAATTTCGGAGGTTGCACTCTACAAAAGGTATTAGCTTTTATCTTTTTTAATTTTTTTTATTTTTTATGCACACTATGAATGCATTAGGAAGAAGGGAAGTATTTGTCAATTAAGCTCTTTATTAGAAAAACTTAACGGAAATATCAACCAACAACTTGAAGATATTTTCTCACTTGTAGGATAATAGAAAACAATAATTCTGTTTAACTTTTATTTGTAAACATAGGAAAGTGAGCTTGAAATTAAATTAAAATTATAACTTTGATTCACCTTAGTCAAATAACCAATCCAAATTCTAAAATTTTAATCCACCACTTTGTTCTATACTTTAGTTGTAATACAATAACTAAAGTATACAGCTAGTTCAACTTAAATATTTTTAGGTATCATTTTTATGATGCTGAACCTTCACTCTTGTACCTCTTTAACTTGTCATATAATTCTGGTAGATTCTTACATTTTTTCTTGTTATGCCCTAGTTGTCCACATGATCCACATTTTATTGTACGCTTAAATTCACTTTCAGATGGATATCTCTTAACCTTTCTTCTTCCAAGTTTACTTTTGAATTTTGGAGGCTCTATTTTCTCTTGCTGAACTTATTCTGGTATATCTCAATCATTCTCATCACCAATTGGATTTATTGAACCTGTAAAACAAAAATTATAGGTACTAATAAAGAAATAACTATGAACTAAAGTACCATATAATGAATCACTACATGCAATAAAAAGATAATTATATATGTAAAAACACAAATTTTAACTCTCTGATCTTAAGTTTATTAATCGTAAATAATATATTTATTTTGTACCTGATATTTCATATAACTGTGAATAATTAGTTTTATATGAAATAAACAAACAGAAATGTATACAAGTCGTTTACTTTGTAGCTAATATCAAGTATAATAGTTTTATGTTTTTCTTCAATAAGTGTAAACAACTAATTTCACCTTCTAAATAATAGACATGCATAAATATAGGTAATGACCACATAAATAAATATAACTTAAAACTTCTTTCTAAGTGTAGTTAGTATAATTAGCAAAAGCTGTAAATAGCCATAATATTGTTTTAGGGACTCAAGTAAGCATACCTGCATATGTATCTTTTAGAGTAGAAATATTGTACCATTTAGAACAAAATGAGTACCTATCAAGGTGTCTCCTATCAATTGAGTATGTACATAGTATCCCTTCCAGTTGAAATTCAAGACATGAGCATGTTTTCTCGTTCAATTCTCCAACTTTTATTTGAAATTTTAGTGTATTAATTGCTATAACTTGTATATCAAATTATTATTTAATTAAATTTTAAGATTTTTCTTTTAATAGAAATGGCGTCATAGTGTAACTTTTTTTTTTCCTTTTTGAAAACCAAATTTGTAACATCTCTCTTAAAGCTTCAAGTAGTGGAGTCACAAGTAATTCTCTTGGTTTTTTGATCGATGAATTTATTAACTCTGCAATATTAGTTGTTTGTATATTAATCGATGCCTTGGATAAAAAGAACAGGCCCATTTTTTAAGATTTGCTTTCAACAAATAAGCTGTAATTTTAGGGTTCAAGTCCTTCAATGTAGACATAGCAGTATGGTAGTCTATACGGGACTATGCTCTTGCAATAGCTTGATATGTAGCAACCAAACCAACACATCTAAACCTAGTCCTCAAATTTTGTTGCAAATGATGCTCACATATGGCATGATATATATATATATTTGGATAAATCTCATTTACAACTTTTACTATACTTTTATGCCTATCTGATATGATGCACAAATTTGCACGATCTCCAATAGCTTTTTTCAGTCTTTTGAAATATGACTCATATGCATCATTATTCTCTAAATCCCTAATTCCAAAACCAAGTGGGAAAATTTGATTGTTTCCATCCTTAGCACAAGTTTCATATAATGTTCCTCTATATATAGTTGTCAAAAAAGTACCATCTACTACAATAACAAGTTTTCAGTGCTTCCATCCTTGCATTGAAGTACCAAATGAAACAAAAAGATATTTAGACCTATAAAAATACAAAATTTTAAGTTTTTGATCTTATGGTTTAACCATAAACAAGTTGTTCACTTTGCAGATGACATTTTTTATAACTGTAAATAACTAGTTTCACCTAAATAAATAGACAAAAATGTATACAAGTGGTTTACTTTGTAACTAATATCAAGTATGATAGCCTTTTGTTCTTCTTCAGTAACTGTAGACAACTAGTATAGGTAACAATAAACATGCATAAATATTGGTAATGACAAAGAAATAAATATAAAGTAAAACTTCTTTCTAAGTGTAGTGAGTGTAATAATCAAAAGTTGTAAACAACGATAATATTTTTTTAGGGACTCAAGTAATCATACCTGTTGTTCATATCTTTTTTGATTCTAATAAATGTACCTAGATTTTTAGATTTTAACACGTGGAGATATGATGGTAGTAATCCATAACTTTTTTTTGGACAACCACTTATATCTTCCAGCGTAGATTCCCTTGCCCTCTATGCTTTCTCATAACTAAGATCAAGTCCAAACTCTAGTCTCATGTCATTCATTAGTTCCTCGGCTTGTATGATGTTTTTGGATCACACAATTTTTCTTTGATACAATTACCTACAATTATTGCACTTGCATGTCTGTTTTCAGCACTTCTGTAATTTAATAAATATGTATGAATTCTCTGGTATTTGACAAGTCTAAACATCTTAGTGTTCCTTAATTTCCTTGCATGTAAATATCAATTACAATTTTTATCAACACAACTTGCCCAAAACACTTTTATGCATGACTTATCAACCCTATAATCAAAATGTTTCCTCATAGAAATTGTAGCAAAAAAGCTTTGTAGTGTTTTCTTATTTGGAAAAATGAGATTCACTCTTTAAGTCTTCAATTTCCATATTTGGCAGCACATATATAGGTGTTTGTACTCTTTACTTGATTCTCTAATTTCAATATTTGAAGACATTCTTGAACTTTTAACATACTCACTGCTTCATTCACTAACCATAGAAGTAACTTTCTTAACCGATATTATTGCACTACACATTCCTTTTTTTGCTTGACAGATGATCCTAACTTGTCTTCCATTTCAATTATAAGTGGACAGTTCTTGTACTTTTTTTTATTTTTGATCAAATACATATACATAGCTAAACCGTTGTCATTTTCCACTATCATTCTTTTACTTGTTTCCATCTTTGCATCAAATGAAGCTTTATGCGAATTAGCACATAGATCCAAACTAAGATCTTTGTATATCTTCTCTTTTAATTCCTCAAATTTAATGTCTTCTTGTACCAAAACAATTTTAAATTCATGGTCCACATATTTATTCTTTATAGTCCATCTTCCATTATAAGCAATAGAAAGTGTAATTTTGTCCATACCTGTAATTGATATTATACAAAGAAGAATTTTACTAATTATTTAAACAACTTTCCTAAAAGTAAACTAAATCAATATTTTAAAATAAAGACAACTTATACATAAATATAAACAATTGGTTTCACAAGTAATACATAAATGTAAAAAAATAGTTTAATTTATAAATCTGTTTTGGTTATAATTAACTTTTTTCTTTCTTGATAACTGTAAACGAGAAGTTTCAACCTCTATTAAAGAGACAAAAATATAATCAAGTGGTTTCAGAAATAATAGTAAACAACTTATTCACGTCTAAGCTTAAAAAGAACCTAAAATATAAACAACTATTATAATTTATAGATCTGCTTTGGCTATAATTAACCTTTGTTTTTTCCGATAATTGTAAACAAGAAGTTTCAATCTCTATTAAAGAGACAAAAATATAATCAACTAGTTTCAGATGTAATAGTAAATAATTTGTTCACATCTATGCTTAAAAAAAATCCTAAATTGTAAATAACTGCTATAATTTATAAATCTACTTCAGTGCTTTGACTATAATTAACTTTTTTTTTTTACTAATAACTATAAACAAGAAGTTTTAACTTCTATTAGAGAGATAAAAATATAATCAACTAGTTTCAGAAATAATAGTAAACAACTTATTCACGTCTACGCTTAAAAAGAACCTAAATTGTAAACGACTGGTATAATTTAAAAATTTGCTTCAGTGCTTTGGCTATAATTAACTTTTTTTTTTTTTGTGATAACTATAAACAAGAAGTTTTAACCTCTATTAAAGAGATAAAAATTTAATCAACTTGTTTTAGAAATAATAGTAAACAACTTGTTCACGTCTACGCTTAAAAAGAAGCTCAACTGTAAACGATTAGTTTACATTTGTATCCAAGTTCATGCATATATCAATTCTATTATTCATTTATACAGGAAATAAAACCTAGCTAATAGTAAAATAACTCATTGTTTACATCCATAAATATAATTGTAAACTATCAAAAGAAATGTAAAAATTTATGAGAAATAGTTCTTCATTATTGAGTGACTCACTCTTTCCGAGCTTTATTGGCAAAAGTGTCTCCAGTAGGTTTTTTTTTCCCCAATGAATCAACCACAAAACCCACTCCAAACCGATTTATTCAACGAAAATGACGATTATAGAGAGAAAGAGAGAGAAGAGAGAGTCTTACGATTTTAGAGAGAGAGGAGAGAGATTTTGGTCATTTTTAGAGAGAAGAGAGCCTTTGACCATTTTTAGAGAGAGAGGAGAGCATTCGACCATTTTTAGAAAAAGACGATGAAAGGGCCGATTTATTCACGTTTACTTTTAAGGGTAATTTAGGTAGTTTACAAATAAGAAATGGTACGAGTGGAAGTTATAAAAAAACTGGAAATCATGTTTAATTAAGGATAGCTGCCATATTCTCTCAATTTATTAAGTAGTAGTTCTTATAAAATTACGAGAAATTGACGTGAGAAGTACTAATTTGGGACAAAATAACTTTTTTTGTAGTTTTTTAAAAATTGATATTGCTAGTACTATCACAAATTATATGATGAGGGGTCACATAATCTGTGATTATAAAATTATGATTTTTCTAAGACTAATCATTAGTCACAAATTGTGTGATGCTCAGTCACAAAAGTTACAAAATATTAAAATACTACTAGAAAAGTCATTTTTTAAATCACTCTTAAAAAAGTCATTTTAGTCAAAATTACTGTTACTTATTTCAATTTCTCTAAAATTATAAATTTCTTTTGTTAAAATTACACTTATTGATTGTCGGCCCATTATCCTTTTGTCAAAAGTTGAAAAATCTCGGATTACCTAATTTAGCAGAAAAATCCCAAGATTTATGATCTCAAGTAACCCAAGTGGTTCCTTTTAGTACTTTTGACAAATGAGTAATTTGACTTGTTACTTCAAGAGCTTTCACAAGCGGTCAAAAATGTTATTTTTCTAAATCAAGGGGGTAAGGTGGTTTTGTAAATAAATGCAAAATTTTTCAAACAAAAAATGGCAGGAATAGTTTGAATATTTTTGAAATTTACATAACATCAAATTTCCTCCATTTAAGTTTTGGGTTTCGAAGGCTTTTACTAAAAAAAATTAAAAAGAATTACAAAAATATAGTATTAAAAAGAATACCGCACAGTAATGGTATTTTTAAAAATCAAATGTGGCATGTTTCTAAATACTTCTATTACTAGTTGTCGGTTTCTATGTACCACTTTGGTTATTGGTTCCGGTTACCATTTTGGTTATTAACTATTTTAGTTACCAGTTTCTAATTTCTCATTAACAAATCCATTTTGTTTACTAATTTCTGAATTTTTGGTTACTAGATATGATTTATAATTAGCACATTGTTTATTGTTACTAGTTTCTAATTTACTATTAACCTATTTAATTATCGGTTATAAATTACTCATTTGATTATGAATTACTAATTACAATAATAGTTATTAATTACTAGTTATTAGTTATTATCTTAATATCTATTTCTAATCTTTTTTTTTATTCGGGTATTTAATCAAACGTGTAGCAATCCATGCTTGATACTCATGAATAAAAAAAATATAAAATTTATAGTTTCAATGAAAGTGGTTATGGTGACTATGTTATAGAGCATCCAGGCCAAGCAAAGAAAAGAAAAGGCTCTATAAAACAAAAGCTAAAGAAAATTAAGGTGTCTCCAGTAACAATTCCACAAATCAAATGATGTTAGAGACTTTTGTCTCATTCTTTATATATTTCAGAGCTATCACAGCTGGTATAATGAACATCAGAGGACATTCTAGAATTGGCCATTAAACCCAGTACTCAAAGCCTTGCGTTGACATTACCTCAAAGACCCAGATTTGTTTGAAGAAGAATGCGAATCATGAAGGGTGAGCTTGCGGTTGAGGAATTGGAGCATGTAATCGAGGCGCTTCGAGGCCGACTCCACTGAAACGGCGTCATCTTGTTTCTCCTTTTCTTCTTCATCTTCATCTTCAGAGTAATCCAGGAAGCATCGCTCTGAGTTGGACAATTAAGTATTGAGATGAGCGAATTAGCAAGGAATGTGGTATTTTTTCAAAAACTACTGTGAGAAAATATAAAAAAGAGGTACCGTATATCTATATTTACTTTTATAAAGTAGCATATTTCTTCTACAGAAAATTAAGCCCTGGCTTTTTAAAAAAAGAATTAGGAAAATATGGTGGGTTCAGTTTTTTTCTTTTTTAGATATGGTACTGTATTTTTTTAAAAATATCATTTTTTATAATAATAATTAGTACTCGATAATCAGTTTTTGAGCAGTAGTAATTAATAACAAAATATATTGATAATTGGTAACCGGTAACCAATTTTCAGAATACGATAACTAATAATTATTTTAAAGAGTGGTTCTATTACTACCCTATATTTTTTTTCTCCCTACCCTTCTCTAAATAAACCCCTCCATTATTTTAAAATTCTCTATACACACCTATCATATTTACTTTAAGTACCAAAATACCTATCAATAAAAAAAAATTCTTTTTTCACCCTCTTACAATCTATTAATTTTTTTTTTTGAAATCTAATCTATTAGTTTTTAAAACCCAATATTTTTGTCTTCTTCTCGGTGATTAAAGAGTTCTTCTTCTTCTTCTTCTCTCTCTCTTCTTTTTTATTTTTATTTTGACAAATCTCAATTATTTTTAAAAAGCCATTTCTAAGATTTACATTAGGTTTTACCCAAGGACATCAAAGTTAGCATATTCTAGATATATTTCTCAAAAGAAATTCTATATGCAAGTTTGAAATATCACAAGACTTGGAATAACTTGATTGTGGATGTTTGTAGATAAGTCACAAGATTAACGAAAAAATTATTTTCGTACTTGCTATGATTTATTATATTTAACTATAGGAATCGATTTCTAGTGTAGGACCCGTTCCTAAATCATACATCACATAGATGATTAAGTGGCAGAACAGGTCACAAACGGGGCCACCGTCTGACAGGTGTCGAGAATGATTAGCTAAAGGCCAAGCGAGTCACACGTGATTTCACAATCGGCCGTTGGGCCGTCCGAAGTTAGGGCCGAGCCCACCACAGATCCTAGACAGACTCGACCCAGTCTGACCCTTACTTCGACAGCTGGGGGGTCGGAAGTCTCAAGGGTCTTTCACCAAAATACGATGGAAAGCAACTCACAACTCCAGACCCAGACAGAGCATTTAATGCGATCTTGGGCAGGCATGTGCAGGGGGCAAGCTGTCCTGACAGAACGGCGATTTGACCAAATCTCACCCCTGATAAATTCAAGCCATAGGAGGCGGCGGAAACCAGGCTACAGCGATACAGAGGTGATCACAGTAATCTTGGCCCGTGACCTCCGGGAAACACTTTGAGGAAAAAGGTATTCAGTCCTAAGATAGAGATTTGGATGGTTCACAATCTCATTTCTACATATATATGAGCCATGTGTTCCCGAGAGGGGCATGTATGCTTACAAAAAGAAGTGTATAAAAAAAAGCTTATGAGCAAGAAATAAACATATACTCGTATAGAACTAATTCCTTGCTACCCTAAATCAAAGATTGACCACTGACTTAAGCATCAAAGAGCCTTTGCAGGTGGTCACCCCTGCCTCTCCGACCCTATCTGGAGTTCAGAGCACTTTAGGAAAGCGAGGACATGTGGACAGTTGGAGAATACAACATCAGCGGTTCAGAGACACGTGGACGGCTGGTGAGAAACAATGGTTGAGCGTGAGAAAAAGAGTGGGAAACTCACGATCGTGCTCTCCATGAACGAAAGACCATACAACGTCGGATGGCACCCTCGAGGATGACTACCAGGAGCACACGTCTCGACGATGAAGGGAGCTCCAGAGAAGCACGACCAGACCTGGAGCAGAAGCTGGATCAGATACTCGCCGCCCTAACGGAAGCGAACTGGAAGGCAGAGATGGCTCACGAGGCCATCCTGAGTTTAAGGGACGAAGTCATAGAGGTACGCAGAGATAACTCTCGCCTTGAAGGGCTGCTGGCGAGTGAAGAAAGAAGCCAGCGGAGAGAAGATTTTGACGAAGAAGTCCAACAAGAATTTGGAAGCCAACCGTAAGGAGAAGTTCCCGCCCCATCCAGATTGCGGATGCAGGGGGCACGACAAAGCCAGTCGAGACCCCTCAAGGCCAGGGGGCCGATGGGCTGAAGACCCTATGGAAGCCTAGGAGGTACGCCTCCCGACTGGAAGCAAGAGATGATGGCGGAGTTGGGTAAGAGACTCGCGGTCCATCACAGCCAGACCCCCGATGATCTGGCAGAGCAAACGGTGCGAGGGATCAACCGGACGGACTTCGCCGACTGAATCCAGATGGAGCCAGGCCGAGGGACTTCACGACCCCGACCTTCAAGTCGTTCGAGGGGAAAACCGACCCTCTCGATCACATATACCACTTCCAACAGAAGATGGCCTTAGAAACCAGAGATGAGGCTATGACTTGTAAAGTCTTCTCTACGACCCTGGCGGGACCTGCCCTGCTATGGTTCAGACAGCTCCCGGAAAAATCCATAAATGGGTTCGAAGATTTCTGCAAACTTTTCCTAAAGCAGTACGCGGGTGTCCGAAGACATCAAAAAACCATACGAGACCTTAACCGTTTGGAGCAGGCCGCAGATGAGTCCCTGCGAGATTACCTATCGCGTTTCCTCGAGGTAATGTCCCTAGTCTATAACGCCGACTCGGTCCAAGCCACATGATCATTTGTCAGGAGCCTGCAGCCAGGATCAATGCTATCGGACCACCTCCTTTTGAATCTCCCGTACGATATGGCAGATGTCCAGGCAAAGTCAGAAGGGGTATTCAGGGTATTAGAAAGCCACTAGAAGGCACCCAAGACCTCTGCCATGATAACAATGATGCCGGTACAACTTCTGGCCCCACAAGGGGTGAAAAGGCCCTCACCGGACCAAGGGCCGACTCTAAATAGGAAGCCCCCATTCGAAGCAGTCAGGAAGGTGGCAAGAGGAGGAAGACATCCCACGACTCTCTGCCAAAGTATGAGCTCAACACGCCAATTGACGTGATCTACCTCCAAAACAAGGATAAAGGCATTTTCAAAGACCCGCCCGAATCTGGTGTCCCTGAGTATATGAAGAACAGGAACAGGTATTGCCAGTTTTACAAAGACATCGAGCATGACACTGTCCACTACCGTAACCTTTACGCACAAGTCATGATGGCGATCCACTCCGGCAGGTTGAAATAGTTTGTGAAAACTGGTGGAACCCAGCCGCTGGAAGACGTCACCAGGCCTGAAAAAAGGGAAGCAGACCCAAGCCTTTGGGTCAGCAGAGTAGACCCTGAGGATAGTGCCGACTATCATGGGTAGGCCAGAGCTGACCCAGGATCAGGAGGAGAAGGAAAAATGCCTCAAAAGGGCTGAAAGAAGAGTGAAGTGCCTGAGGGGGATAGGCCACTTCATCAACCATTTGATGTCGAGAGAGAGCCACATCTCTGCCGCCCCCATCGTTTTCACCCCGAAGATTTAACTATGGTGCGCCTACCTCACGATGACCCCTTGGTGATTAAACTGCAGATCGGCTCCGCATTGGTCGGAAGGGTCCTGGTCGACAGTGGAAGCAGCGTCGATATCCTGTTCCTTAGTACAGTTGAAAATATGGGCCTAGATTGAAGCGCACTTAGGCCAACCTGTCAGCCGCTATTCGCTTTCGACAGCACTAAGGTCTGCCCCTTGGGCGTCGTGACCCTGAATGTCTGCGCTGCTGAGAGATGCTTGGACGTGGACTTCGTCGTCATTGACTGCCAATCTTCCTTCAACGTCATCATGGGAAGGGGATGAATCCACGCCATGCATGGGGTCGCTTCCACCCTCCACCAGGTCTTAAGATGTCTATCAAAGGACGGTACCTATACGATAGACATCAAAGGAGACTAGGCCTCCACAAGGAAGTGTTTTTCAATCGCCCTGAGGGGAGCCGATGCGAGTGCAAGTGCCACGACCGGGGACGAATAGTAATCAAAGGACCGCCTACCAGTGTACATGAAGCGAATCGAAGAGGAGTCTGACGGTCCGGAATCCACGATTGAGGAGCTAGTAGAGGTCCCTTTGAAAGAGGCAGAACCGGCACAGATGGTTCTAATCGGGGCCTTATTACCTGAGGAGCAAAGGAACGAAATGTTGGGATTCCTAAAGCGGAACGAGGACGTCTTCGCATGGTCCCATAACGACATACCTGGGATAGACCCTACACATAACTACCACCGGCTGAACATAGATCCCAATTTCCCTTCAGTCAAGCAAAAACCCCGAAGGTTAATGCTAGAGAAAAACAGGGCGATCAACAAGGAGTTAGAGAAGCTGCTGGAGAACGGTCTGATCAGGGAATGTGTGTACCGCGTTGGGTCTCCAACCCAGTAGTGGTGAAAAAGAAAAATGGCGACGACCGTATTTGCATAGACTTCACCAACTTGAACAAGGCCTGCCCAAAGGATAGCTTCCCCCTGCCAAGAATCGACCAAATGGTAAATGCGACGGCGGGATTCAACAGAATGAGCTTTTTAGATGCCTACTCTGGATACAACCAGATTCCCATGTATGCGGAAGACCAGATCCACACGGCTTTTATCACGGAGCATGGTCTGTACTGCTACAGGCGTATGTTATTTGGCTTGAAGAATGCGGGGGCAACCTACCAAAGATTCATGAATAAAATGTTCGACAGGCTACTAGGGAAGACTATGGAGGTCTATATAGATGACATGGTCGTGAAGAGCAGAGAAGATTCAGACCATCTGGGACACTTAGACGAATGTTTTCAGATTCTGAGGCAATGTCAGATGCGTCTGAATCCGAAGAAATGTGCATTTGGGGTGTCCTCTGGTCAATTCCTAGGGCATATCGTGAGCAGGAGGGGTATTGAGGCAAACCTGACCCAGCTGACCTCGATCGCAAATGTGCAGAGACCCTCGACCATTCGGGAGGTCCAACGCCTCGCTGGAAAGATAGCTGCTCTCAGCCGATTCGTCTCCAAGATGTTCGACCGATGCAAACCTTTCTTCCAACGCTTGAAGAAAAGCTCTACTATCATCTGGGGGGAGGAACAGGACAGGGCACTGACAGATCTCAAGCTGTATTTGAGTCACCCCCTATCTTGGCTTCTCTAACAGAAGGGGAGGGTCTGTACGCCTATTTAGCAGTGTCCAAGTAGCGATCAGTGCTGTACTGTTCATCGAGGAAGACGGCAAATAGAACCGGTGTTTTATATAAGCCATATGCTCCTGGATGCCGAGATGCGATATAGTGTGGCAGAAAAGTTGGTCCTCGCTCTGGTAAACGCTAAAAAGAAACTCCGGCAGTACTTTGAGGCACACTCGGTCACCGTGTATATGGATTTCTCCATCTGCCAAATTTTGGCCAAGCCAGACCTGTCGGGACGACTGACCAAGTGGGCCATCGAGTTGGGAATATACGATATCGAGTATCGGCCTCGAATGGCAAAGAAAGGATAAGTCATGGCGGATTTCTTGGTAGAAATCGGTTCCTTCGGTGAGCTGCACGACCCGTCTCAGATGTCTTAACTTCGCCCTCCTTCAGCTTAGATGCTATATACTGATGGATCTACGAATGCCTCAGGGTCAGGTATCGGAATAGTCCTGCAGACCCCAACAGGTCTCAGAGCTGAGAAGGCATTGAGGCTCAGCTTCTAGGCGACTAATAATGAGGCGGAGTACGAGGCACTGCTACAAGGCCTTGAGCTGGCACTACACTTCAGAGTGGAGAACATCGTAGTAAAGACCGACTCGCAGTTGATCGCAGATCAGGTCAGGGGAAACTTCGAAGTAAAAGAACCGAGGTTGCACAGGTACTTCTCCAAGGTAATGGNAATAAAATGTTCGACAGGCTACTAGGGAAGACTATGGAGGTCTATATAGATGACATGGTCGTGAAGAGCAGAGAAGATTCAGACCATCTGGGACACTTAGACGAATGTTTTCAGATTCTGAGGCAATGTCAGATGCGTCTGAATCCGAAGAAATGTGCATTTGGGGTGTCCTCTGGTCAATTCCTAGGGCATATCGTGAGCAGGAGGGGTATTGAGGCAAACCTGACCCAGCTGACCTCGATCGCAAATGTGCAGAGACCCTCGACCATTCGGGAGGTCCAACGCCTCGCTGGAAAGATAGCTGCTCTCAGCCGATTCGTCTCCAAGATGTTCGACCGATGCAAACCTTTCTTCCAACGCTTGAAGAAAAGCTCTACTATCATCTGGGGGGAGGAACAGGACAGGGCACTGACAGATCTCAAGCTGTATTTGAGTCACCCCCTATCTTGGCTTCTCTAACAGAAGGGGAGGGTCTGTACGCCTATTTAGCAGTGTCCAAGTAGCGATCAGTGCTGTACTGTTCATCGAGGAAGACGGCAAATAGAACCGGTGTTTTATATAAGCCATATGCTCCTGGATGCCGAGATGCGATATAGTGTGGCAGAAAAGTTGGTCCTCGCTCTGGTAAACGCTAAAAAGAAACTCCGGCAGTACTTTGAGGCACACTCGGTCACCGTGTATATGGATTTCTCCATCTGCCAAATTTTGGCCAAGCCAGACCTGTCGGGACGACTGACCAAGTGGGCCATCGAGTTGGGAATATACGATATCGAGTATCGGCCTCGAATGGCAAAGAAAGGATAAGTCATGGCGGATTTCTTGGTAGAAATCGGTTCCTTCGGTGAGCTGCACGACCCGTCTCAGATGTCTTAACTTCGCCCTCCTTCAGCTTAGATGCTATATACTGATGGATCTACGAATGCCTCAGGGTCAGGTATCGGAATAGTCCTGCAGACCCCAACAGGTCTCAGAGCTGAGAAGGCATTGAGGCTCAGCTTCTAGGCGACTAATAATGAGGCGGAGTACGAGGCACTGCTACAAGGCCTTGAGCTGGCACTACACTTCAGAGTGGAGAACATCGTAGTAAAGACCGACTCGCAGTTGATCGCAGATCAGGTCAGGGGAAACTTCGAAGTAAAAGAACCGAGGTTGCACAGGTACTTCTCCAAGGTAATGGGGGCAAAAGCTTGCTTTGACAATTTCAATATCGAACTGATTCCCAGGGAGATGAACCAGAGGGCCGATGAGCTAGCTAAGAGTGTATCAATCGGGGGTATGGCTGGAAGCATATAAATTCTCCTAGAAGGCAGGAGCATGGAGGACCCCCCGCAGACCCATGCGCACCATGTGTTCGCAACCGGAATTGTTGACAAAGGGTGGATGAAACCCATCACCCTATATTTGACGTTGGGGAACCTACCCGCGGACCCCCGAGAAGCAAGGTAAGTCAGGTTGAAGGCTGCCAGGTATTCGATGGTAGGGGAATGACTATACAGGAGATTGACAATGTGTCCGATGCTGCGGTGCATAGGTCCCGTCGAAGCGCAAAAGCTAATAGAGGAAATCCACGAGAGAGTATACGGCAACCACTCTGGTGGACGCAGCCTTGCCTACAAAGCTCTAACGGCTGGATACTTTTGGCCATACATGATGACAGAGGCGGCCCGATTCATCAAGAAATGTGATAAGTACCAGAAGTTCGCCCCAATGAAACGCCAGCCCACGGAGGTACTTCATTCAAACATAACCCCCTGGCCGTTTGCCAAATGGGGTCTGGATATCGTCAGAGAGCTCCCCAGAAGTCCAGGGGGAAGGAGGTACGTACTGTTGGCCACGGATTACTTCACCAAATGGGTAGAAGCTGAAGCCTACATGACCGTTAGCAAGATAGACACGATTAACTTCATCTAAAAGAACATAATCTGTCGGTTCGGGTTTTCAAAAGAGATACATGCCGATCATGGCACACAGTTCCAAAATGCTAAGGTCAAGGAGCTATGCGAGCTATATGATATAAGGCTCAGTTTCTCTTCTGTGAACTACCCTCAAGGGAACGGTCAAGCGGAGGCAACGAACAAAGCCATATTCAGCAACACCAAAAAGAACTTGCAGGAGGCTAAAGGTAAGTGGTTAGAAGATCTGCCGGCCATTGTATGGGCTCATCGAACCACGGAGTGGAGGTCGACTGGAAGAACACCATTCACCATGATCTACGGCGTAGAGGCTGTGATCCCGACCGAAGTCGGCCTCCTGACTCTCCGTTCTGAAGTGGTGAGAGATCCCTCCTTAAACAAAGGTCAGCTAAGCCGCAACACAGATATCCTAGAGGAAATGAGAGACATGGCCCTGGTCCACCTAGCTTCGTACCACCAGCAGGCTAGATCCTACTACGCAAAAAAGATTAGTGCTCGACGATTTAATGCCGGGGATTGGGTCCTGAAAGTTAGAACAAGAAATTCCTCGAAATTAGACTCCAATTGGATCGGACCCTATGAAGTGGTCAAAGCACTCAACAATGGTGCGTATGTCCTGAAAGAGCTCAAGACTGGGAAAAACTTGCCGAACACGTGGAACGCTCAGAACTTGAAAAAGTATCACGTGTAAGACACATGCATATGATGTAAGACCATGTGAATGCTTATATTATTGAAAAGTTTAAATCCAAAACAGGTTAAGTTCCCTTTTTGGTGCATGGATTCATCTTTTGGGTTGCTATGGAAAAAGAGAGTCTGCCCATAGTGGCAGACCCCACATACTATTCACACGTGAGACCCATGTGAATGCTTAAATTATTAAAAAGCTTAATTCTAAAACAGGTCAGGTCTTCTGCCACACGGAAAAGGGTTTGCGCACAGTGGCAGACCCAACGTTTTATTTGCACATGCAAAAGATCACACCAGGCTACTACGGAAGAGGGTCTGCCCACAGTGGCAGACCCAACGTTTTATTTGCATAGGAAAAAAATCATACCGGATTGCCATGGAAAAGGGTCTTCTACAGTTGCGGACCATATGCACTACTCGCACAATCAATGATCGTACTATAGGAGTCACGTCGCTCGTCGACGACCCGAGAAAACGTACGAAGAGGAAATAGCTGTGCAACAAAAACATGTCAGCAGAACTCAAAAACGCTTGTACTATGGGAGTCACGTCGCTCGTTGATGACCCGAGAAAACATACGAAGAGGAAACTGCTGTGCAACCAAAAACTTGCCAGCAGACCTCAAAAACGCTTGTACTATGGGAGTCACGTCTCTTGTCGACCACTCGAGAAAATGTACGAAGAGGAAACAGCTGTGCAACAAAAACTTGCCAGCAGACCTAAAAAATGAAGAGCTATATGAAGAGCTAAAGGAAAGCAGGGTCGAAATCCACCCGTTGGAAATGGACCCTCCTTAAGGAACATTTTAGCTACACGAAGAGCTAAAGGAAAGCAGGCTCTACCCGGGGGATGATTTATTTGCGCATGGGCAGGATGTGAGCGGATTTAGAGTCTACCCGTTGGAAGTAGTCCAGTACCAAACCAAACGTGAAAACAGAAATTAAGATTAAAGTCTATTTATTATGTCCTAAAAATACAAAGCGCACGGTTAATAGTGATGCGCGCTCATAAGCCCTACTTACGGGAGGCAGGTCGTGAACGGACTCGTAAAGAGACATCGAAGTGGTAGTGCCCTGTTTGTTCCAGGTAAGAGCCGAGCCCAGGCCTTCTCTTTTGCAACGATGCGTCCAAACAATGGTCGACCGATCCCTGGAGCTGGTTCCAAGCACGGTCCCATTTGGGGTCAGAGAAGTCCAGCCACACGCACGGGTTGAACTCTGCCAAAACAAGTTATAACAAGAGTTATACCTCCGTAAAACCGGATGAGTCAAAAATTGCACCCCTATCTTCGGAACTAATCTTGGTAGTCATGGCCCGAGGAGGACTCACTAATAGTCCGAAATCGTGTCTATACGAGTCGTCCACAATTATTTATACAGACGGTTACAACAAGGCTTGACTTTTCCCCGGACGCGGTCAACAAAGAAAAAGAAAACAAACTAAAGAGAATTGCACTATTCTTATTATTTATTCGGAGGGTTACAATGAAGGTCAGCTTTATAAATGTACAAAGTTAGAGACCCTAGTTACCTCCGTCCATGGGAGTGTGGCCAATCCCGGTACTTGGACCAGCCCCGGTGGAGGGTGGCATGCCAGGGTCGGATTCGTCACTGGATACAATGACCGCGCCAGACCCTTACCGGTTGAGACCGCGAGACTAGGCTGAGCGCCAGGGGCTTCCGAAGTTCGATCTGGTAGACCAGAAACGGGGATAAGCTCTTTGGCACCAGAAGCAGATATAGAGGGCCCGTCTTTTTCTGCAGCAAGCATCTTCAGCACGTCAGCCGGATACATGATGCTGATCTCATCCCCGAGCTACTGCATGTAGTGCTTGATGGAATAGTGGTCTCTCTTGACGCCTTTCTGATCGTCAAATTGGTCTGGCATTACCACCTCAGCGTGGCCTTCGAACTCTCTATTCTCCCACCCAGACCTGTAACTTTCCGCAGAAAGGACGTCCACCTGCCTCTGGTACCTCGTTTTCAGTTTCTCCGCATCCGCCAGCCTATCCTTCAGCGCCGCCAGCCTGAGCTCCGCTTGCTGCTGCGATAAGTCGACCAAAAAAGTGTTAATGCCTGCAAGATCCTTGCTGTGTTTGTGAGACTTCTCCACATGAGCACTCATCAGATTTTTGTGATCCAAGAAGAGAGATCGATTTACCTCATTGGACCGGTCAAGTATGCGTTGCAGAGAATGGGCCTTAAGCTTTGCTTTCGCCTCGGCTTTTCTTGCTTCTTTGGTGTCGTTAACAGCCCTATCACGGGCGACAAAAGCTAGCCCCATCTCTGCCTCCGCGCTCTGCAATTCTTGCTCCTTGACCTTTAGCTCATTCTGAACCAGTCTGGCGGCCTCAGATTGGGCAAGCTTGTCGGCCTTTGCCTCAGCTAGTCTCATAGCCATCTCCTAACACCTGGTCCTCTCGACACTCTGAGCGTGAGCCACTGCGCTGCTGACCCTTACCTCCTTGAGGCTCTGATATAAATGGAAGTCAGACCTTAATTCGGTGAGGGCGGCCTCGCTGCACTCGGCCAGTGCAGAGCGGGAACTCAGCTCCTCGGTCAAATCCCTGATGCGAGAGGAGTAGAAAGACTAGATGGTACCCAGCTACAAGTTAAATAAAAAAAGGGGAGTCAGCGTTTAGCAAGGATGCTGACAAATATAGAAGCAACCGAATGGACCAAACCTGCGTAAAGGTATATTTGGTGACTAGTTCGACATTCACCAAAGAGAGTGCCTCTAGCTCCGACCTTCTTCTCCTTAGAAGGGTCAGCATAGCCCCATCGTCATCACTGTCAGACGAGGGGGCAATCCTGCCCCTCTTCTCTGCCCGGCCCTCTTCTTTGTTAGATGAGCCGACCTCGTGTCACCGCTTTATTGGGACTAGGGGAGGGGAAGATAGCTGGGACTTCAACCTTAGAGCCCCCCCACTGAGCTCTGTGATCCCCTCACCAAGACAAATAGCACCCTATTTCGAACCGGAGTTAGGGGTGGACGAGGTTGGTGCAGTAGTCTCCCCAGCCAGACTCAGCGGCGCCTCCTCACCTCTACCTGTGTCGAAGCAGGGGACTGCAGGCACTTTATCTCCTGAAAGTTCCACGAGATGCCAGCCAGTGTGTGCCTTGGGGTGAGCCTTATGACCCGCAGCTCCCCTCTTGACGGGAGAGGGGTCAGCTGATGGGCCTGTCTCAGAACATGCAAAGAACATGCATCATGTTTAGGTCACGGCCATAATCCGACGCACAAAGCTCAAGAATGCGAAAATGAACCCAACCCCAGCCCTCTTAGGGGCGGCGGCTTCCTCCCTGAGGAGCCTGACGCACTCCTCGACCACTAACCTCATAACTTCCTCGAGCTCGTGGCTAGACGGCGCCACCAGATCGTTGGAGCCCGCCAATTGGCTCGAAGCCGTGACCTGCCAACCCACTGTGGCTATCTGATCATGCTCATCCCGGCGAAATCAGTTCAGGGCAGATGCATCAAGTCGGCTCCGCAGATGCTTCGTGATGACCTATGTGTCCAGGGAGAAAGGAAGGTATGAAACCATCCTGGGCATCATATTCATCACTAGGGGGTTGAGGTTGGCCTGGATGTGCCAGTACTCCCCAGGAGATCCGAAGATAATAATCCCCTCCAGGCCTTTGAGCCGCCCCGCTGGCAAACGCGGCTCGAACCTACTCTCTTCCACCGAGGCTGCACAAGTAATAACAAACAAGGAGATCACAGACCCAAAAATCACCACCAAGTACTTACTCTGCAGGAAAGCTGAGGGAACTTGGAAGTACTCTCCATTCACCCAGGGGGAGTACCACGCCCCTCCAATGGCGTATAACCTAGCGTGGGAGTCCCATTGCTTGACTGACCTTGGCAAGCCCCAGAAGATATGACGTCCCAGTAGCAGCTGGAGGTAAAAGGTGGGGTAGGAACCTTTTTTGGGGATGAGAGTGAGTTTATAAGTATAAAAGACCACTTCCAGGTCGATATGCCGGGCTACAGCAGTATAGAGGTGATCACGGTAATTTCGACCCGTGACCTCTAGGAAACACTTTGAGGAAAAAGGTACTCAGTCCTGAGATTGAGACCCAGATGGTTCACAATCTCAGGACTACATATATATGATCCATGCGTTCCCGAGAGGGGCATGTACGCTTACAAAAAGAAGTGTATAAAAAAAAACTTATGAGTAAGAAACAAACATATACTAATATAGAACTAATTCTTTCCTACCCTAAATCAAAGATTGACTACTGACTTAAGCATCAGAGAGCCGTTGCAGGTGGTCACCTCCGCCTCTCCGACTCTGCATGGAGTTCAGAGCACTTTGGGAAAGCGAGTACACGTGGACAGTTGGAGAATACAGCATCAGCGGTTCAGATACACGTGGACAGCTGGTGAGAAAC
>JXTB01000855.1:49365-63695 GCA_002914805.1 Parasponia andersonii | reverse complement strand
AGTCTCAGCCGAGAGGGAGAAGAGAGGAGAGAGATAGAGAGGTTTCGGGGGAGGGAGGAGAGAAGAGAGAGAGAGAGGAAAGAAGATGTGCACGTGGCCCATCCTTATAGGGCTGTGCAATTTTTCAAAAATTACACATAAGTCCCCAAAATTTCAAATCTCTATCAATCTAGTCCCCCAAAATTTGCAATTTAGTCCATCTGAACAAAACTTTTGCAAATTAGTCCCCACAATATTTTGTCCTGAAAATTGGTAAAATATCCAAATTATCCTCGAAAATTCCGGGTTTTTACAAAAATAGTACCATGCCATAATTTGAACGGCTAGGATTTAAGTATATAAAGAATTAAGTAAACAAATCAATCTAAGGGTGGAAAATAAGTTATAGAAAAAGATAAAGAATAGCAAAGTTTTACATTAGGAAGATAATAACTTTAAATTAGTAGAATAGAAAAGGAAAGAGATAAAGTTAGTGGGTAATATAAAAGGTAGGGAAAAAAAAATGATAATGGAAATGTTCTTCAGAAATTAGTGGGCGTAATTCAAAGTAGAAGACATAGACAAAACAAATTAGTAACTTTCGTCTCTAAAATAATTCAAAAGGTATGAAAAAGATTAATATAGTAGAGACTTTCTTTGGGAGCTAGTGGTATTGGATTCTAAATAATTGAAAAAGAAGAAAGATTAGAGACAAAAATAGCAGATGATTAAAAAATAAAGTAAAAGATAAGGTAATGGAGTAGGAAAAGAAGATATATTGACAATTGATAACAATGGTGTTTGGATTATTTGATGGAATGTGAAAGTGTGTATTATTGGATTCCTTCTATGGATGGTTTATAAATAGATCTTTCATTTGGCAATTCAAATCCATACTTAACTTTTCAATTACTTAGACAAAACTATCTTCATATTTCCAATTATCCTTTCTCAAAAAAGAAAAAAAAAAATCCATTTCTACCTCATTTACCCGGATTCGCTCCACACTCTTGATCTAGACAAGAACAATACTCGGATTCGCTCCACAATCTTCTCGTCTTCTCATCTATTNTTGATTCCCAACAAAGAGATTCACATATGAACAAGAAGACAATCTCCTCGAGCTGATTTCTCCGGGATGGCCGAAACACCAAGGATAGTGAATCTCTAGTGGTAGCCGATTTTCTCTGTTCTCTCTTTCTCTATTTTTCGTATGACACTCTCTTCTCAAGGGGGTGTTTCACATGTAACACTTGTGTCTTGTTGCTAGAGAACTTTTCTCTTAACTATAGAGAGATTAGTAAACCCTAATGGGTTTATTAGGCTTGTTGGGCTCAACTGATCATCAAATGACTATTGGGATTTAATTTGAGCTAGACAGGGGACCAGATGGATCCATAAAGGCTAAGCTCCAATGAACCATATACCCACTATCATAATTAACTCTTAATTATGATTGGGTCTTGTCCATTAATATTGGGGCACACCACTATAGGCCCAATATTGTACTCTTGGACTAAATGTCATTTATTTTTCTGTGAAACTTATTCACAATTAGTTAGCTTAATCCATTTAACATATACTATATTTGTAGACATACCCCTAATGTAATGCCATACTAGTAGGGTAAAATTACCGTATTATCCCTCTAGTACATATTTACCTTTGAATTACCATTTTTCATTTAATAGATAATAGTTGACTATAGTGTTTGTATCTGTTTATACCAACACAGTCAAATTTACATAGTGAATACTGAGGTCTTGGTTTATATTATCCAAGTACTTGAAAAAACTCAAAGTGACATCATATGCATGGTATCCATCATGAAAAACTTTCTACACATTTCATATACCTTATCTTCCAAGATACTGGAGTTCGAACCATAAATCGAAACTAGTCCTTTAGTAACTCAAAAAGACAAAACACATGAAAGTAAGTTAGTTAATCACTAGGATTAAGGTCTTCTACAATAGTGCTAAAATAGTAAAATTAGAAATTTGAGTTACGACACTTAACCTCAAATTCTAATTCACTAGGTCCTGTTCGATGCTGTTATAACTTTCTTATAACACACTAGTGTTTCTATCCGAAGACTCACTTCGATAATTAGAGACTTCATTAATTAAATAGACAACATTATATTCTATGGCATACTAAAGTATTCCATCTTCAATATGCAGAATGCGAACCATTTAATTTAGACATAATGAAATAAAGAATATAATGTTTCCCACATATGAACTCATCATACGAATAATTCTTAATTACTCATTTCATTTCATGGAATCTTTTAGATGTTTGCATAAAATAAATATACACATCACATGTATATTAATGAGATATAAATGATATAGAAATTCATAACATGGAATTTATTAATAACAAATAGATACTAAATAATCCAATAAATATTGTTTATAATGTCTAAATAATAAACTACTTTATAGGAAATTATTCCAACACTTAATGATTTAGACTTGGATCCTTCAGAACAGATTTTTACCCATTAGAAATGCTTTCCAAAAATTAAAGATGTTTGCGCAAAAGTTGGAAGGACTAAAATGCAAAAACTTTGAGTATTTGGGTCAAAAGTGTAATTTTGACAAAATATGGGTCAAATATGTGAGAAAGTTACTTTAGGCAGTTTTAAGACTATATTAAAGTTAAAAATAAATAAAGAAAGAATCTTTAACCAAAAAAATAAGATATAAATATTTACCATTGGAGGGCATAAATATTAGAAATCTTAAGATTATGAGCAAAAATATAAATTATAAAACTTAAAATTTTGGGTTGGAAATTTGGTATAAGAATAAATAGAAAAATTTATTTTAGATCTCTAATTGTGATAAGAAAATATTTACTTAAATTTAAGACGTGAAATCAATTATAGGAAATAAATAATGTATGCCTCTAATTATATTTTGCCTAAGTTTGGTGATAGGCCTAAAAAGCGCAATCAATACCAAATAATATTTAGTCCAAGTATGATTTTAGATTTTAAATTTGTGTAGCCCTTAGTGTGTTTGCCTCACCTATCATATTATGACCCTTAATTACGAATAAAGAAATTAATCAAGAATAATTCAAATTATTTGATGGAAAGAAATATAATTAAGGAAATTTAACTGGTTTAGGTTGATATTAATCAAATCAACAACCAAATTATTGATAGATTAAAAAAATTACTATGATCAAGGTTAAGGAGAATTAAATCTCTTCTATTTAAGTTGAAAGTATAAATTAGTCAATGAATATAACATGACATTTTTTCTAAAATGTAAAGTTTTATGTTTGATCAAAATTGGGTTTTACCACTTTAAATTACTCTAACAAATAGAGTATGTATACGTCAGGGCAAACTTCGACCTAGATATACGTAATTAACGAGTGGAACTAGGACAATCATATTACGAGGTAAGTTCAATTTCACCTATGGCATGGATAGTTTGAAAATATTTCATGTTTGCAGTATAATATGTTTGAAATTATTTCATGTGTTAACTTGCGTTTATATTATTATTGTATGGTTTATGTATAATGTATTCTTATATAGATCCATTTCCTATGCTATAAAACAAATAATATATGTTTACTTTACAATGTTATCATGAAAATACTTTAACATACTTTATCAAAGGAAATGTTATGATAGTGGAATATATGTTTGGATTCATTAAAGCATACCTACTCATATTAAGAAATGACTAAATAAAATAAAGAATTTAGAGGTGTTGTACCAACCTCCATTCGGTGAGGATATCCGAGGGAAAATAAGATCGACCTCTCCTAAACGAGGATTCCCAAGGAAAAGTATGTTAAGATTATGACCGTGGGTGTTTTCAGTTGGGTTGCTCCCCTGGTTCCCCATTCGGTAGTGCACATTTGGTACGTACATCAGGGCCTATATGAAAGATAAAAGACTTTACCATTAAGAATGAGATAAAATGATGATATAATATCTTATAATAAAGCATAAAGTAATGATTTCATAAAACAACATAACTAGACTTTCATAAAAAAGTTGTTTGATTATAAGTAAAATGTTTTGTGAGAATTACATTGTACTTACTGAGTGAAAGCTCAAATTTTATGAGTATCCATGGTATAGGTATCAAAAGAAAGAAACATCTAATTTGATTGATGGGTTAGATGAAATCGAGGTGGTGATGAATGCGACGCACAGGTAATGGAATATCGCCATTAAAATTACTTCCACATATGTTCTTATTATGAGACAAATGATTTCAATTATATAAGCTTGATGTTGTTTGAAAATATACTTATAACTTGGCATTTTATTTCATAATTCATGGTATAATTAAATTGAACTTGAAAATATATTTCGATTGAATAGAAGTTAAATAACTGTTTTTCAAAAGTTCTAAAAGCAAAAATGTTTTGATTTAAATAAATGCAAAACACAAGAGGTTCTGTCAAAAAGACCTAAACTGTCTAAAGAGAGTTTGAGACTTAAGTGGTCCGTATGTGACCCCCCCTCCTCACCTGTGAGCCCTTTATAGTTGCGCATTATTTAAATCACCTTAATAAAATGTTTATAATCAAATTTGAATAAATGATACTTAACCATTGAGAAGCATTTACTTGTTTTCAAAATTTAAGTAAATAGTTAGTTATGAATATAAATCTCTAAAAAGAAATAAAATAAAATAAAAATTGTCATGAATTTTCAGCGTCTAAATTTTTTTTTTGGAATAAGTAAGATAAGAAGGTAAGTAATTAACAGTCCAAAAAGTCGGATCGTTATAGTAATTTTTCTTGATCATAATAAGTAATTACTTTCTTGTAAATTAATTTGTTTATTTGTTTGTCTATGTCTCTCTCCAAAGTACTAAACTAATTTATAAAAAAAAGTTAAGACATACAGAAAATATCAGTTGATATAATTTAACTATAATAATTAATTTCTTTATTGTAAATTAATTGGTTTATTTATTTGTCTGTTGTTCATATTGTCTCTATCTTTCTTTCTCATTTTTTGATAATGAGATAGTTAATTATGTTGTCTTTAATTTATTATTTTTTGATGAAAAAGTTTAGTTATGTGTTTGTTAGGTTTAATGTTTTCTAATATAGTCCTTGAATAATAAAGTTTCCGATGGTTATTGAATCTTAAAACATTGTTAAGTTAGTTATGATGTTTGTTGTTAATTTTATTTAATATCAAATGAGTAATCCCTTATTACTTAAAAATAAATTATTGTAATTTTGTATGTTTCTAAAATTTCGTTATTAGTTAAATTTAATTGTCTTTGTCTCTTTCTTTTACTATATCCACTACTTAGTTTCTCTCTCCCTCTATACTTATATCTCCCTACTTCTCTCTCTCACTCTTTCTACATCTCTCCCCCTTCATACACACACACACACACATACACTTTCTCTCTCTTCCCAAGGTACTAAACTAATTTATAATAAAACTTTGGATATGTGGAAAATCTCAATTTGAATTAATTTGATCATAATAATTTATTAATTTCTTATAATTAGAATGTTTATTTTATTTGTTTGTTGTCCATTTGTCTTTATCTTTTACATTTTTTTTTATGACGGGAAATTTGTTTTCAATAAGTTATTTTTGGACTAAACATTTCAATTTATATGTTTTGTTAAATGTAATTTTTTCGGTTATAGTTCTTGTATATTAAGTTTTCTATTGTTTATTTAATCATAAAACATTGTTTGGTATGTTATGTTATTTGTTGTTAATTTTTATTTAATATGAAATATGTAATCATTTATTACTGTAAAATCATATTGTATGATAATTTTCTAGATCTCTAACATTTCGATTTCTTTCTCTATCTGCCCATTCTCCTCTATCTCTTTCTCAAGTATTAAACTAATTTATAAGAAAAAGATAAACATGCAAAAAATCTCAATCTGATATAATCTGACCGTAATAATTAATTATTTTCTTATAAATGAGTTTTTTTGTCTTTATGTTGTTTCTATCTTTTATTTTCTCGCTTTTTTAATGATGAGATAGTAAATTATATTGTCTTTAATTGATTATTTTTTATGGAAAAATTCTCTGTGTTTGTTACGTTTAATTTTTGCTTACTGAATCTTCAAACTTTGTTTTGTTGGTTATAATATTTGTTAATTATTTTAAATTAATAAATGAAATGGATAACCCATGGAGTATTTATTTTTAATTATGAATAAATTAATTACCCAATTAATTTTCGCTTTCTTAACGCCTCTGTTACTATTGCTTCTGACCTAGAATATAAAAGATATATTATTAGTTTAATCATGAGTAATATATTTTTGTATTTTATTAAATTAAGTATAAATTAGTAATAATCTTTTACCTTTCTATAATTTTTTTAGGATCAAGTATTTTTGGATCCAAGATTGTAGTTGGCATTATTCCTATTTTCAGGATGGTTGGTAGTACTGAAAGTAAAAATATAGTTAATTCACTATCGTCAAATATTTTTGACACAATTATGTCAATTAAAATCCTTCTTGCTCTGAAATAAATTTGAAATATTTTTATTTATCCGTATAGTTATTCAATTGCTAGCGGTAATATTGTTGGATCAAGATAGTCTTTTCGTATTGTTAATACTGAGCATAGTTTTTTGGTTAGAACTTGTGCTACTTTTCCCAAAATTATTATGATGGTGAATCCTATTTGATCTTATATCCTAGTATTTAATTTATACCTATTGGAACAATAATATGAGAGAAGAATTTAGTACAAGGAAAAAAAAATTTAATTAATGATTAATGACGTGAAATGTAATTCTTTTTATATGAATAAATTAACTAAGACAATATTAATATACATTATTGGATTATATCTTTTACCATGGAATTGGAGTTGATGTGAGATTGTCATATGTGTCACCTCACCATCTATTTCCTGCTTCTCGAACTTTTCTAAAATATTGGTGGCAAGAATTATAATACCAACCTTAATGGGTTTCAAATTTAAATATTGTTACTCTCACTGTGAATTCGATTCCTTAAAAGTAGGGGGAAAATTGATATCAGTATAAATTATAGTATAGAATGAGATTTTTATTAATGTTATTGTATTTTTGTTAACTTGTTGTGTCAATGGATTTAGCTGATTTAATTTTACAATTGTCTTCTTGTTCTATAATTTTTGTTATTTTGGCGGTCTTTTTTCTCTTGGAATAGGAGCTGATTGAAATTCAATGTGTTGCATTGTATGTTGAAACCTAGATAATAGATTAGAAAATATTTTTGTTATTTCTCCCCATATAGTGATTTGTAATTTTGCGCTCCTAGAAGGAAATAAGATGATGTTAATGATTAAGACAAAGAATAATGTTTCTTCTTTAATATATGAATTTTTGTAATAAATAAATTCATTACCTGATGTTCTATATCGTTAGTGTCTATCTCGGTGTTATTTTTTCTTTGACATTTGATTCTTCTAAGTCTTGTATTTCTATTAACATTCCTATAATATCTGGTATAAAAAGAAAGAAATTGATATAAGAAAATTTAATTAAATATTAGTAGGTATTAGTAAAGAGATAAGATTGTGATTAATGATACCTGATAAAATATTGTGAACATCTGTCCTTGAAGCTAATTAGTTAAAATCCACAAAATAAAATCTGTGCATCTGAATATTAGTTGCTGAGGTTGTTATTGGAGTGAAGGATGTTATTCTGGCAAATTGTAGTATCGCAATATGAGGAACAATTCTTTATTTCGGCTTGCATGGTACTACATTGAAATTACTAATTTAGTAGACCCTTTCTTCAGGTATTTGTTATGAGATGTACTTCGCATCTCGAGTTTTGATTATTCCATAAAGTGTTTTAGGCTGTGTTTTTTTTTTCAGAAAGAAAAAAGATTTAATTATTATATGATATTCTATGAAGTCAAATACTAAATATATATGTATTAATTATACTAAATTATAACGAATATAAAATAAGGTAACATAATGTTTTTTTTTTACCTAATGATCAATTAAGACACAATCAAGAGTTATCAATTGTCCTATTGTGTAGTTATTGTTGTGCCAGAGTCGATTAATGTGGACTTCTATTGCTCTATAAACCTCATTTAGTTTGAGAGATCGTATTAGCATTATCATTTTTTTTAGACTACAAAACAAAAAAAATTTAACAGGATGAAGATTGTATCAAGAATATTTGAAAACTTGATGTATAAAAGGTTAGAAAGTGCATATATAAATTTATGTTAAAATAACATTTTAATAATATTTAATTAGTAGTATAATTTTTATACTTATGTAATGTTATGTAAAACTTCTTTATAAACTATATTTTTAACATGAGTTAAATATTAATTAATGAATTCTTTTATTAATATATACGGTCCTTTTATGGTTATTACTCGTGACAGAGCTACATATAATTGACCATAGGTAAAGATTTTATTTTTTAAATAAGTACCTATTATTTAGTGATTGTTCTTTACTTTTATTTATTATCATTGCATAGTGGGTTTTTACAAAAAATTGTCGTCGTTTTAAGAAAAATGGTCATCTAGATTGATTTACAATCATTTCTCTTCTAGGAATGTATATTTTTTTATTTTCATTATTTGAATATATTAGTTGACTTTCTTTGATTCTATTTGTTCATTGTGTAATTATAAGTCTTGTGCTATTACATAATCCTATTGATTGGCTTAAATTTCGTAATAACATTATTGAAGTTCCAATTTTGAGAGTTAATTTATGTGGTGGTACACCTAAAAATTTAAAACTTGTAAAAATTCTGGGGGCTATAGTAGGTTAAGTTCATCAATATTTCATGTTGAGGCTATTATTATGTCATAACTGTAATACGTTTTCGATTCATTAGGTATTAAGGACAACAAATATTTATTTATATTATCAGTTATTTTATTTTTTGGTGTTAATACTGCATTGTATCGTATAGAGTTGATATTATCAAAACAAATTTTGAAGTCATCATATATTAATTTTGAGATTTTTTTTAATTGGGCTTGATTCATATTGTATGATGTATTTTTCTAGTAATTTAATCCGTGTTGCATCTTCATTTTTAGGATATTTTATTTCTTTTGCAGTACCATTTCCAATACTTAATGTCTATTTTCAAAATTTAGGATTTTTTTTTCTTGTTCTGTAGTATTAGGGTTTTTTTAATCTCATATTTTCTGTTAGTGATAATAACTTAAAATGTGGTTATAAGTAAGAATTATTTATATCTACATTTATTATATCTTCTTTTGTTCCAACAGGTATAACGGGTACAAATTGTTGGAAATCATCACCTAATATATTTGTCATTCTATCAAAAAGTTAGTCAAAATTATTTTTTAAATCCTGTAGTGTCTTGTCTAAAGCTTCAAAACAAAAACTATCTATTAGTTTTGTCTATATATTCCTTTATTAGAATTACTCACTAACTTTATCTCATTTCCTTTTCTATTCCACTAATTTAAAGTTATTACTTTCCTAAGGTAAAACTTTACTGCTCTTCATCTTTTTCTACAGCTTAATTTTCCATCCTTAGATTGATTTGTCTACTTAATTCTTCCTATACTTAATTCCTAGCCATTCAAATTATGATATAGTACTATTTTGGTGCAACCATTAACTTTAGGTTATAAAATGTAATAATTTTTAATGTGACATAAACATGTCACATTCTTAATTAGATTATATTGATGTACATAATATAATCATTGTAGAATCAAATTATTATTAAGGAAAAGTAACTTAGAATTTCTAAGTTAAAACAAGGAATAACTATGGTTTTCTCACATAATAAAATTTAACATTAAAATAATACTACACACATAATTTCAAGTATTTGTGAACGTAAATTTTTTAAAATTCAATACTAAGTTTATTAATAATAATTCTACTAACATTGTAAGTTTATGGATTCCTAGGGCGTTACAACATGCAACTCTAAGTGACCTGAAATAACACGTGCCTTAAATAAAATTCCCAGCTAAAAACTTGAGGATAGGCTAGAATTAATTACAATAATTTTTAAAATGAAACAAAATCAAGTTTTATTTGCTATTAAAACTGATAAAATCTTCAGTATAATTATCGCAGGTTAGACCTTATTATCTTATCTAATAAAATAAAATATAGAAAAAGAGTAATCATCTTTATATTTAATTATAAAACTAATATGTTTCCTTTGTTTTTGTGTTTAGTTTCTTATATAGATTTATACGTTGTTGAATTCTAGAAACATAGTTTACTTCATTGCCTCTTCCTATTTTGGTGACATCCTAATGAAAAGTTATCTGAATTATCACAAATAGATAAATTTATCTCAGCTAAAATACCCAATCCTAAAAAAAAAAAACTACTAGAATACAATATCGTAGTAGAATTTATGATTCGTAGACCATGTGGCGCTGCTAAAACAAACTTCTTGTGCATTAAAAATTCAATTTCTCCTAAAAAAATTCCCTAGATAATTTAAAAATGAAATAACTATTGAAGAAAATAGATTCATCAATTACAAACGCAGAAATATAACATTTTACAAGCAAAGAGAAAGTATTAAATTACATAATAGATTTGTAGTTCCTTAAAATAAAGATTTATGCTTAAAATTTTATGCCGACGTAAATGTCAAAATATGCTCACAATCTATGTTGATAAAATATTTATTCAAATACTTAACAAAATGTCCAAGTAGAATAAGAGCAGTAATAAAAGACAATATATGTATAGAATAATCTGGAGAAACTATTTATAGAGAAATATACGAAATAAAAAGCTATATTAATTGCCAGTATATAACACTGTATGCGGCCATGTGAAGATTATATGAATATTACATACATAATAGGAATCCACCAGTACAGAGATTAATAATTCATTGATCACGTATGCAAAATATAACATTTTATTCAAACCAACGTATTAATAATATAGTTAGACAACCAAGAATTGAGAAAATAAATTTGAAAGAATGAATAGAAATAAATAAATTTAGTACAGAAGCTAAATAATTATCATACATAGAATTTCCTACTAAATGAGTGTGGAATAATAAAGACAAAATTTGGGCCCCAAGAAAATCAAGATTTTCGATTGGACAAACCTTTTATATCACCCCAAATTCTGGAGAATTATATTATTTGAAATTATTATTAAATTACAAAAAAGGTACAACAAGTTTTGAATCTATACGAACCGTTGATAGTATAACATACTCAACAAATCAAATAACATGCAATACATTAGGTTTACTAGGAGTTGATAAAGAATAGAATAAATTAATACTAGAAGCCTCGTTGTGGTCAACATTACATCAATTGCGATAATTATTACGATAATTCTACTATTTTGTAATATAAATAATTCAGCAATATTACTTAAAAATCATTAGAAACTTATAATGACATAAGATATTTTAAAACGAATAAAATATTTATTCAGTAATTCGAGTTTCCAAATTCTAGAAAACAAACTAAATAATTATATACTATATGAATTAAAAAAGTAATTAAATTTAAATTCATCAACTTTAACAAATTTTATTTTACCACTACCAATAGGGACATTACTTGATTATTTAATAACAAACTTTTGTGAGAAGAATTATACTACCATATTAATAAATTAAGAGGGAAAAAAAATACTATCTTAGAGAAAAAACTTAAATAACAAACAACGCTATATCTGCGAGCAAATTATAAAGTCATTAAATAATAAAAACGATAATTTATTCTTTATCTATGGACATAAAGGCATATGAAAAACTTATTTATGGAATACAATTATCATCAAAATCAGATCAAACAATGGAATTGTTTTCGTCATCGCATCATCTGGAATAACTTTATTATTATTACCTAAATGCATAATCGCATATTCAAGATCTCGAATACTTTTATTAACCAATAAATTTTCCACTTGTTACATCAAAGAGGAACTCAGTTAGCAAAATTAATTGAAAACAATATTACCTCCTTTAGATATTATAAAATTTATATTACGTTTAGACTTATTTTATTGATTTTTTAAGCCTCTAAATATGAATACTTCATAATAATAAAGGATAAATAATAATAATAATAATAGTAAAATCAAAATGAATAAAGACAAAAAGTGGAAGATTTTTAAGTGTAAGACCCTAAAATAAAATATGCATGAAAATGAACCAAGCTTAATGATTTAGATTTAGATCCTTAAGAACATATTTTTACACATTAAAAATGCTTTCCAAAATTTAATGATGTTTGCTCAAAAGTTGAAAGGACTAAAATGCCAAAACTTTGAGTATTTTGGTCTAAAGTGTAATTTTGAAAAAATATGGGTCAAATATGTGAGAGAGATATTTTAGGTAGTTTTGAGACCATATTAAAGTTTAAAAGTAAATAAAGGAAGAATCTTTGACAAAAAGAAAAGTTATAACTCAATATTTTACCATTAGAGGGCAAAAATGTTAGAAATCTTAAAATTAATGGCAAAAATATAAATTATAAAACTTGAAATTTTGGGTTAGAAATTTGGTATAAGAATAAAAAGAAAACTTTATTTTAGATATCTAATTGGGATAAGAAAAGATCTACTTAAATTTAAGACATGAAATCAATTATAAGAAATAAATAATGTATGTTTCTAATTGCATTTAGCCTAAGTTTAGTGATGAGCTTAAAAAGCGCGATCAATGCCTAATATTATTTAGTCTAAATATGATTTTAGATTTTAAATCTATGTAGCCATTAGTGTGTTTGACTCATTTACCATATTATGATCCTTAATTACGAATAAAGAAATTAATCAAGAATAATTCAAAGTATTTTATGAAAATAAATATAATTAAGGAAACTTAACTGATTTAAGATGATATTAATCAATTCAACAACCAAATTATTGATAGATTAAAAAAATCACTATGATCAAGGTTAAGGAGAATTAAATCTCATCCATCTAAGTTGAAAGTATAAATTAGTCAATTTCTTAAATGTGAAGTTTTATGTTTGATCAAGACTGACTCTTAAATGTTTTAAGCCCACTAAGTAATTAAAAGTTTAAAAAAAAGTATAAGGCCACTTTAAATTACTCTAACTAATAGAGTATACATACCTTGGAGTAAAATTTTGACCTAGATATACGTAATTAACGAGTGGAATTAGGACAATCATATTACGAGGTAAGTACAATTTCACCTATGGCATGAATGTTTTTAAAATATTTCATGTCTGCAGTATGATATGTTTGAAATTATTTTATGTGTTAACTTACTTTTATATTATTATTGTATGGCCTATGTATATTGAATGCTTAAAAAGATACATTTTCTATGCTATAAAAATGATNGGCCCATTAGAAAGATAAAAGACTTTACTGTGATGCCCAAGATTCTCACATACATAATAATCTAATAATAAACATATTCATATTACATAATAGACATATCAAGTAACTAGTATCAATTTTATGGTAAATTATTTATTCTGATTGTTAAATGACCTGTATTATTGTACTAATATTTGTGGAAGTGCTCCCATGCAGTGTAAAGGCTCAGTACCCTTAGAGAGAGAGAGAGCTTTGTGTGTGAAAGAAACAAAGAATACATTTATGAATAGTAATACTATACGAACATGCATTAAAATCATATCTATTGATAACTTGGTCAAATAGTAGTTTTTCGAAAAAATGCATTTTTCACTCTTTTCAGAGCCAAATTCACTGTGCGTTTATCACGTCAAATAGCTTTTATTTAATGTGTAGAAACCATTTCTAGAATTTTCCAAAATGTTGGTTTCAGGTAAGCACGAGGTGGCAGTTACTGTACTGAACTGTATTTAATTACACTAAACTAACTTAGATTAAGCTTAATCGCGTAATGTCATCTTTGTGCACTCTAATAATTAGGCATTGATACTTTGTTTGCATTATTAATTGGATTTTAATTGAATTATTTTTATGTTTAATGATTGGTTATGGGGCTAGGTTTCACTAGATTACAATAAGATTGGCCATATGGGATTATAGGTCAAAGTATGACTAGTTTTCAACTCTTAAGCTAGGTTTCACTATTTTGGTCTACACTTGGGTGTATAGGATGGACCAGTAACATGGTGAGTATGCTAAGGATGTTTTAGAGCTGGACACATGGAAAGTAAGGTGTAAAATTCCCAAAATACCCCTTAGAACTTAAGTTATGCCATTTCTTAGTTATTAAGTATCACTTTTGGATCAAATCTGGTCATTTTCTTCTCTTTTCTCTCCATCCAAGACCTGAAACTCTCCCACTCATTTTTAGACTTCTCTCAGCTCCCATTAACCATTTTCAAGAGTTTTCAAGTGGTAGAACTCAATTTGGAGCTCAAGAAAGCAAGATAGGTCCAAACTT
>JXTB01000855.1:22351-39313 GCA_002914805.1 Parasponia andersonii | reverse complement strand
CAGATGAAGTTAATCGTGTCTGCCTTATTAACTATTGTATAGGCTTCAACCTCTACCCACTTGGTGAAATAGTCTGTGGCCAGCAGGACGTATCTCTTCCCTCCTGGACTTCTGGGGAGCTCTCCGACAATATCCAGACCCCACTAGACAAACGGCCAAGGAGTTATGTTTGAATGGAGAATCTCCGCAGGTTGGCATTTCATTGGGGCGAACCTCTGGCATTTATCACATTTTTTTACGAATTTGGTTGCCTCCGTCATCATGTATGGCCAAAAGTATCCGGCCGTTAGAGCCTTGTGGGCAAGGTTGCGCCCGCCTGAATGGTTGCCACATACTCCCTCGTGGATCTCCTCCATCAATTTTTGTGCTTCGACGGGGCCTATGCAGCGCAGCATCGGACCCATTTTCGATCTCCTGTATAACTGTTCACCCACCATTGAGTACCTGGCAGCTTTTAGTCTGACTGACCTTGCTTCCCGGGGGTCTGTGGGCAGGTTCCCCAACGTCAAATATTGCGTGATGGGCCTCATCCACCCTTCGTCAGCAGCACTAGTTGCGAACACGTGGTGCGCAGGGGTCTGCAGGGGGTCTGTCATGCCTCTGCTGTCTAGAAGAACCTCTATGCTTTCAGCGGTGCCCCCGATTGATGCATTCTTAGCTAGCCCGTTAGCCCTCTAGTTCTTCTCCCTGGGGATCGGCTCGATATTGAAATTGGCGAAATGGACTTTTGCCCCCATCACCTTTGAGAAATAGCTGTGTAACCTCGGCTTTTTTACTTCAAAGTCCCCCCTGACCTGACCTGCGATTAACTGCGAGTCGGTCTTCACGGTGATGTCCTCTACCCCAAAATGTAGTGCCAACTCGAGGCCTTGCATCAATGCCTCGTACTCCGCCTCATTGTTAGTCGCCTGGAAACCGAGCCTCAGTGCTTTCTCAACCCTGAGGCCCGTTGGGGTCTGCAAGACTATCCCGATTCCCGACCCCGAGGCATTCGTGGATCCGTCCGTGTGGAGCGTCCAGGTTGAAGGGGGGTGAAGCTGTGACATTTGATTCAGGTCATGCCGCTCGCCAAAGGATTCGATTTCCACCAGAAAATCTGCCATGACTTGCCCTTTCTTTGCCGTCCGAGGCTGATACTCGATATCATATACCCCCAGCTCGATGGCCCATTTGGTCAGTCATCCCGACAAATCTGGTTTGGCCAAGATTTGGCAGATGGGGAAGTCCGTATATACTGTGACCGAGTGTGCCTCAAAGTACTGCCGGAGCTTCTTTTTAGCATTGACCAGTGTGAGGACTAGCTTTTCTGCCACACTGTATCGGGTTTCGGCGTCTAGGAGCATGCAGCTTATATAGAACACCGGCTTTTGTTTACCGTCTTGCTCGATGAATAGTATGGCACTGATCGCTACTTCAGACACCGCTAAATAAGTGTACAGACGCTCCCCCTCCGACGGGGAAGCCAGGATAGGTGGGCGACTCAGATACAGCTTGAGGTCTGCCAATGCTTTGTCCTGTTCTTCCCCCCAGATGGCCGTAGAGTTTCTTCTCAGGCATTGGAAGAAAGGCTTGCATTGGTCAGACATCTTGGATACGAATCGGCTGAGGGCGGCTACCTTCCCGGCCAGGCGTTGGACCTCTCGAACGAATAAGGGCCTCTACACATTTGCGATCGAGGTCAGCTGGGTCGGATTTGCTTCAATACCCCTCCGGCTCACGATATGTCCCAAGAATTGCCCAGAGGATACCCCAAATGCGCACTTCTTGGGATTCAGACGCATTTGATGCTGCCTCAGAATCTGGAAGCATTTGTCTAGATGCTTCAGATGGTCTGAATCCTCTTTGCTCTTCACGACCATGTCGTCGATGTAGACCTCCATAGTTTTCCTAGTAGCCTAGCGAACATCTTATTCATGAACCTTTGGTATGTCGCCCCTGCGTTCTTTAGGCCAAATGGCATACGCTTGTAGCAGTAAAGACCTCGCTCTGTGATAAAAGCGGTGTGGATCTGGTCTTCCACGTACAGGGGAATCTGGTTGTATCCAGAATAGGCATCCAGAAAGCTCATCCTGTTGAATCCCGCCGTCGCGTCTACCATTTGGTCGATTCTTGGCAGGGGGAAACTATCCTTTGGGTATGCCTTGTTCAGATTGGTGAAATCTATGCAGATACGGTCATCGCCGTTTTTCTTTTTCACCACTACCGGGTTAGAAACCCGCCGTGGGTATATGCATTCCCTGATTAGACCGCTCTCCAGTAGCTTTTCTACCTCCTCATTGATTGCCCTATTTTTTTTAGGTGCGAATCTTTGGGGTTTCTGCCTGACTGAGGGGAAGTGGGGGTCTATATTCAGTCGGTGACAGGAGTGTGCGGGGTCTATCCCTGGCATATCATCGTGGGACCATGCAAAGACGTCTTCATTCCGCTTTAAGAATCCCAACATTTCATTCTTCTGTTCCTCTGGCAATAAGGCTCCGATTAGGATCACCTTCGCCGGTTCTTCCTCTCTCAAAGGGACCGCTACCAGCTTTTCGATCGTGGATTGCAGGCCGTCAGACTCTTCTTTGATTTGTCTCATGTATGCTGGCAGGCGGTCCTTTGATTGCTATTCGTCTCCGGCTACGGCGCTTGCGTTCGTTTTGGCTCCCCTCAGGGCGGCCGAAAAGCATTTTCTTGCAGAGGCCTGGTCCCCCTTGATGTCAATCGTGTACGTGCCATCCTCTGACTGGCATCTTAAGACTTGATGGAGGGTGGAAGCGACCTCATGCATGGCATGGATCCATCCCCTTCCTATGATGGCATTGAAGGAAGACTGGCAGTCAATGACGACGAAATCCACGTCCACGCATCTTTCGGCTGCACAGACGTTAAGGGTAACGATGCCTAAAGGGCAGACCCTGGTGCTGTCAAAAGTGAAAAGCGGTTGATAGGTTGGCCTGAGTGCGCTCCGATTGATGCCTCGTATAGTTTGTTCTGCCAGATCATCGGGGGTCTGGCTATGATGGTTATCGAGTCTCTTACCCAACTCTGCCATCATTTCTTGCTTCGAATCAGGGGGCGTACCCCCAAGGCTTTCATGGTGTCTTCCGCCCGTTGCCCCCCTGGTTTGGAAAGGTCTCGACTGGCTTTGCCGTACCCCCTGCATTTGTGACCCGGATGGGGCGAGAGCCTGGTTGGCTTCCAAACTCTTGTTGTACTTCTTCGTCGAAATCTTCCCTCCGCTGGGTCCTATCTTCACTCGCCAGCAAACCCTCAAGGCGAGCATTATCTCTACATACCTCCGCGACCTCGTCCCTTAGACCCAGGACGGCCTCGTGGGCCATCTCTGCCTTTCTGTTTGCTTCCGCCAGGGCGGCAAGCATCTGATCCAGCTTCTGCCCCAGATCTGGTCGTTCCTCTCGGGAGCTTCCTTCGGCATCAGGACTTGCGCTCCTGGTTGTCATTCTTGAGGGTGCCATCAGACGTTGTATGGCTTTTTTGTTCGGGGAGGGCATGGTTGTGAGTTTCTCACTCTCTTTTCCACGCTCAACCTTTTCCCACAGACGGCGCCAAACTGTTGGAGTGGTTTCTCACCAGCTGTCCACGTGTCTTGAACTGCTGACGCTGTATTCTCCAACTGTCCACGTGTCCTTGCTGTCTCAAAGTTCTTTGAACTCCAAGCAAGATCGTAGAGGCGGGGGTGGCTACCTGCAAAGACTCTCCGATGCTTAAGTCAGTGGTTTTTCTTTGTGTTGGGTAGCAAGGAAAAATATTTTTGTATGAATATCTCTCTCCTTTTTGTTTATAGGCTTTTGTATATATATCAGTTTTTTTTGTGGGTCCATCCCCTCTCGGGGACGTATGGCTTTTTTATATGTAGTCCTGAGATAACGAACCGCATGGTTCTCAATCTCCGGAATGGGTACCTTTCACCTCAAGATCTTTTTCAACGATCATGGGCCGAGATTTCTGTCATTTCTTCTGTGCTGCTGTGGCCTGATTTTCGCCGCCTCCTATGGTTTCAATCTGTCAGGAGTAAGATTTGGGCAAATTGCCGTTCTGTTAGGATGGCTTGTCCCTGGCACACACACCTACCCAGGGACTCATTAAATACTCTATCTGGGTCTGGAGCCGTGGGTTGCTTTCCATCATATTCAGTCTGAAGACTCTTGGGGCTTCTGACCCTTCCGACTGTTGAGATAAGGGCCGCTGTTCCCAGATAGCAGACCCTTGGGGCTTCTGACCCCCAGCTGTCGAGGTTGGGGTCTGACTGGGCCGGACCGTCCAGGGCCAGTGATTGATTCGGCCCTAATCTCGGACGGCCCAATGGCCGATGGTGAGATCACGTGTGATCCGCGTGGCCTTCCTCGTGGAATAAGGTTCGGGAACGGGTCTCACATATACTACATAGAAATATGCTCACTTATATGTAGAAAAGCTAAACAGTGTTATCTTACTTTTATTGACCTTGCAAAAGCGAAAAGTAGAGGATAAATTTAAACTTTTCAATTTGGTTTCAAAAACACATGTGATATCGCTATTTTGCAACGCAAAATTTTACATGATGTACAATATAAAATATAGTTCTAATACTGTTCACAACTCCCACAGGAATATTATATACATATACATAGTAAAAATATATACAAAGTTCTCAAAAAGTCTTTCTTCACTTCAAAACAGTCTTTCTTCACTTCAAAATTGGCATATGAACAGCATTAGAGTGGAAACAGCTCAGCTAATACTAATCCTGGTTCTGATCATCTGCATCATAAGAACTAAATGAGCAATGGCCCAATAAATGGAAATCCATGCATGCTTATGAACAATTTGTACATAAAATTATTAATCTTTATACCCTTAATTTCCTTAGAAATTATTAATATTCAAATTATATTTGGGCCCCCCCTTCTTTGTATAGTTCTTAACTCAGTGACATAGCAGGTATCCTCTTAATAAATATCATTTAAGATTTACCCTGTCTTGGAATTAACCTCAAGGGATTTGACCTTCCTCTTATTTTGGCTCACCTTGTCTTGGACTGAACCTCAAGAGATTTCACCATATTTACCTACTAGATCAGCAAGATAAGAACTATACCCTTCTTCAAAATGAATAATGTTTAGGGTATAAGACTCTTAATTAAAATTATAACCTGTAAATAATTATTTTGTGCATGCAAACATGACATGCTTAATGAAAATGATAAGAACAATTTTCAAATATATAAATCTCAATGTCACAAATACACCACCTTTAATATATTACAATTAGATACATAGGTTCTTGTGATACTAAAGTGAAATTTCCACTTACCTTTAATATGACAAGAAAAATAGAGAGAAGAAGATTTTCCTCCAGGAAGCCTGATGTGCTTAGCCTAATCATGAAACATTATTTCCTACCAAAATTAATATCTGTTGTAATTCCTAGCATGAATATAGTAACAAATTGGTCATATCCAATTTAAAACTTGATAATAATACAATAACTATTAATATTTCCAAAAAGATAAAAATGTCATAATAAGATCTAAGAAACTTTCATTCAGGTTCTTTTTTTTTTTCATTTTATATTATGACATATACGTAGTCATCAGGGGTCAAATACAGATTTCATGGTCCTTCTAATTATGTCTAATAGAACACCTCATTCATATAAGGTCAATTAATACCATTAGGACCAGAATACAAACCCATGACAATTAATACTCCTCTTATTTAATATAACTTATAAAGCAATAGCATAATAGTGATTGCTTTTCGATCATTTTAGATCTTTTGGAGAAGGCAAGTAAGCCTATAATTAAAGTTAAAAAGCAGGTAGATTCTCCTTCAAATTTTTATGTATTTATTTATTACTTTAAACTTTAAAATTCTCTTTTAAACTATTAAGCTATATCCTATGGTGCACATGAACTAATTACTATATACACATATAAACAAAAATTAATTGCATTTACAAGACATTAAGACATTTTTATTTATTTATTTTCTTGCTAAAAATGAGAAATTTTATGTCCTGATTCAATTCCATATTTGTAAAGAACCCTTTGATAAACAATGAAAATAGAGACCATGTTTATCATATATAAATGTGTACATGTACCTGAATAAATAGAGAAAAACTTAAAAGAAATAACCTTACCATTACTGTAAGGAACAATTAATTTCCCACCAAAGATTGTCTCTTAAAACTATAACTATAGAGTAAAGAGTAAATGTAGAGGAGAACTAATTATGCCAATAGGAGTATTGGGTTATATATTTGATATATAGTCTAGAAACTTTTAGTCGGTTGTGGAGTATTACGATGGCCAAATAAAGAAACTAATTACATATTAGAATAAATATGTACAGGCACGTTGTTCTAAGTATTCACAAAATTATTATTATTTTTAAATAACACGTAAACAGCTAAATACACAGCTATCTTGAGATCTGTAATCTATACATCTATTAACTAGAATAAAATATCTATTTATAAATGTAGAATTCGAATATTCTAGATATGTGAATTATGCAGATCAAAATACTAGCAATTGTTTAAATTACTATACTAAAACTAGATACTTATTTATGAAAAATCAAATCTATTAAATATAAGCACACCAATTTCCTTTCAGATCCAAAAACTATTTTAGCATTAACTTCTAAGAATATGGATTTATTAAAATGTCATGGAAAATTTGTTTATTATTGGCAAGATGCATTTGTGAGAATTTTGGGCACTATACTCTCTCTCTCTTTCTCTCTCGTTTCTACTCGTTCTCTATCTCTCCCCCAAGTATCAAGTCAATTTATAAGAAATGATTCGACAATTAAAAAATCTTGATCTCATGTAATTTGGTTATAATAATTAATTACTTTCTTATAAATGAATATATTTGTTTATCTATTGTTCGCATTCTCTCTATCTTTTACATGCTTATTTTTTAATGAGGGGATAGTCAACTATGTTATCTTAATCAGATTTTTTTAAGATTTAGTTGTAAATGTGCTTGCTAGGTTTATTTAATTATTTAATTTTTTTTATAGTTCTCGCATATTCAATTTTCTTGTTTTTACTAAATCTTAAAATCTTGTTCAGTTAGTTATAATGTTTATTCTTAAATTTAATTTAATATGAAATATATTATCATTTATTTATGCTAAATCATATGACAAGATGATTTTCTGGACCTCTAGTATTTCCATATTAACTAATTTTAAGTTTTTGTTTTCTCTCTCTATTTCTCTTTCCATCTCCCTCCTCTCCTCTCCTCTCCTTTCCTCTCTCGCTCTCTCTCTCTCCCTCTCTCTCTCTACGTAATCCCCTAAGAATTTCTAGACTTGCAATGTTAGTAGAATTATTATTAATAAACTTAGTGTCGAATTTTAATAAATTTACGTTCACAAATACTTGAAATTACGTGTGTAATATTATTTTAATGTTAAATTGTATTACGTGAAAAGACTATAGTTATTCCTTATTTTAACTTAGAAATTCTAAGTTAGTTTTTCTTAATAATAAATTGATTCTACAATAATTATATTATGTATATCAATATAACCTAATTAAGAATGTGACATATTTATGTCACATTAAAAATTGTTATATTTTATAACCTAAACTTAATGGTTACATCAAAATAGTACCATGCCATAATTTGAATGGCTAGGATTTAAGTATACAAAGAATTAAGTAGAAAAATCAATCTAAGGGTGGAAAATAAATTGTAGAAAAAGATGAAAAGTAGTAAAGTTTTACTTAGGAAGGTAATAACTTTAAATTAGTAGAATAGAAAAAGAAAGGGATAAAGATAGTGGGTAATTCAACAGGCAGGAAAAAGAAAAATGATAATGGAAATGTTCTTTGGAAATTAGTGGCCATAATTCAAAGTAGAAGACATAGACAAAACTAATTAGTAGCTTTTGTCTCCAAAATAATTCAAAAGGTATGAAAAAGATTAATATAGTGGAGACTTTCCTTAGAAGCTAGTGGTATTGGATTCCAAATAATTGAAAAAGACGAAAGATTAGAGACAAAAATAGTGGATGAGTGAAAATAAAGTAAAAGATAAGGTAATGGAGTAGGAAAAGAAGATATATTAACAAATTAGTAACAATGGTGCTTGGATTATTTTATGGGAATGTGAAAGTATATATTATTGGATACCTCCTATGGATGACCTATAAATAGATCCTTTATTTGGCAATTCAAATCCATACTGAACCTTCCAATTACTTAGCCAAATCTATCTTCATTTTTCCAATTTTCCTTTTTTAAAAAAAAAAAAAAAACTCTTTCTACCTCACTTTCTTCCAAATCCACAAGAGCTATAATATTTTACTCATCTTTTCTAGAAACTAAGAATTATAATCAAGAGAAGAGAGCACCTAGTTTTGTGGTGGAGATGTAAGAAAGAAGATTTAAGCTTGGAAGGTAAATATTCCTTCACCTTGCTTATTATGTGTTTAAATAGATTCTATAAAAGAATAAATGGGTAATAATATATTTGATCTACTTTAAATATTATGTAATTTGTATTACGGTTAGACTTATTTTATTGATTTCTTAAGCCTCTAAATCGAAATGACTAAACATAAAAAATGGAAGATTTTTAAGTGTAAGACCCTAAAATAAAATATGCTTGAAAATAAACGAAGCTTAATGATTTAGACTTAGATCCTTAAAAACAGATTTTTGCCTATTAAAAAAATACTTTACAAAATATTAAAGATGTTTACTCAAAAGTTGAAAGGACTAAATGCTAAAACTTTGAGTATTTGGGTCAAAAGTATAATTTTGACAAAATATAGGTCAAATATATGAGAAAGATATTTTAGGAAGTTTTAAGACCATATTAAAGTGTAAAAGTAAATAAAAGAAGAATCTTTAACAAAAAGATAAGCTATAACACAATATTTACTATTGTAGGGTATAAATGTTAGAAATCTTAAGATTATGGGTAAAAATATAAATTATAAAACTTGAAATTTTAGGTTGGAAATAGAAAACTTTATTTTAGATCTCTAATTAGGATAAGAAAAGAGTTACTTAAATTTAAGACATAAAATCAATTGTAGGAAATAAATAATGTATGCCTTTAATTATATTTTTCCTAAGTTTAGTGATGGGCCTAAAAAGCGTGATCAATGCCTAATAATATTAAGTCCAAATATGATTTTAGATTTTAAATCTGTGTAGCCATTAGTGTGTTTGACTCATTTATCATATTATGACCCTTAATTACGAATAAAAAAATTAATCAAGAATAATTCAAAGTATTTGATGAAAATAAATATAATTAAGGAAACTTAACTGATTTAGGATGATATTAGTTAAATCAAAAACCAAATTATTGATAGATTAAAAAGATCACTATGATCAAGGTTAAGAAGAATTAAATCTCATCTATTTAAGTTGAAAGTATAAATTAGTCAATGAATATAACATGATATTGTTTCTCAAATGTGAAGTTATATGTTTGATCAAGATTGAGTCTTAAGTGTTTTAAGCCCACTAAGTAATTAGAACTTAAAAAAAAAGTATAAGCCACTTTAAATAACTCTAACTAATAGAATATACATATCTCAGAGCAGAACTTCAACCTAGACATATGTAATTAACGAGTGGAACTAGGATAATCATATTACAAGGTAAGTACAATTTCACATATGGCATGAATGTTTTGAAAATGTTTCATATTTGCAGGGTGATATGTTTGAAATTATTTCATGTGTTACCTTACCTTTATATTATTATTGTATGGCCTATGTATAATAAATGCTTATAAAGATAGATTTCCTATGTTGTAGAAATGATGTATGCTTACTTTACATTGTTTTTATGAGACAAATGATTTCAATTATGTAAGCTTGATATTATTTGAAAATATACTTATAACTAGGCATTTTATTTTACAATGCATGGTTTAATTAAATTGAACTTGAAAATGTATTTCGATTAAATAGAAGTTAAACTAATGTTTTTCAAAAGATCTAAAAGAGAAAATGTTTTGATTTAAATAAATGCAAAGTAAAAGGAATTCTATCAAAAAGACCTAAATTATCTAAGGAGAGCTTAGGACTTAAGTGGTCCGTATGTAACTCTCCTCCTCACTTGGGAGCTCTTTATGGTTGCGCATTATTTAAATCACCTTAATAAAAAGTTTATAATCAAATTTAAATAAAGAATAATTAACCATTGAGAAGCATTTTACTTATTTTTAAAATTTAAGTAAATGGTTAGTTATGAATAAAAATCTCTTAAAAAGAAATAAAAGCATAAAAAAAAATTTGTCATAAATTTTCAGTTCTAAATTTCTCTTTTAAAATAAGTAAGCTAAGAAGGTAAGCAGTTAACGGTCTGAAAAGTCGGGTTGTTACATTCTCTGTCGAAACAAGATAATAATTTTTTTTTAAGAAATAGTTAGACAAATACAAAATCTTGATCTGGTTTTATTTGGTAATAATAATTATTTACTTTCTTATAAATACGTACGTTTATTTGTTGGTTTGCTATTTATATCATATTTATTTTTTACTTGTTTAGAATCAAGTTTTTTTCTTTTTCTGGATTTAAAGGCTTGAGTTATATATGTCCTTGTATAATAAAGTTTTGTAGTATCTACCAAATACAAATATTATTTGATTGGTTATGATGCTTGTTGTTAATTTTATATCGAATGAGTAATCACTTATTATTACAAAATTATATCACATGATTATAAACTAGATGTCTAACATTTCTGTATTAGTTAATTTTAACTCTCTTTGTCTTTCCCAATATGAAATGAGTAATCATTTATTACTAGAATCCTAAACTAATGTTTGCTAGGTTTTTTTCTTTTAATATATTCCTTACATAGAGAGTTTCTTGGTGCTTATAGAATCTTAAAACATTATTTAGTTAGTTTTTATATTTGTTGTTAAATTTAATTTAATATTAAATAAGTAATCCTTTATTAAAACTAAATTATAACATTTATATTTCTAATATTTGTTTATTGATTAAATCTTAATTTTCTAATGTCTCTTTTCATTTCCCTGACATAGTCTCTCTCTCTCTCTTTCAAATATTAAATTAATTTATAAGAAAATCTCAGTCTTATATATTTTTTGATAATAATAATTAATTACTTTCTTGTAAATCAATGTTTATTTGTTTGTTTGTTGTTCATGTTGCCTCTATCTTTTACTTTCTCGTTTTTTGATGATGAGATAGTGAATAATATTGTTGTCTTTAATTCGTTATTTTTTTTTAATAAAAAACTTCAATTATGTGTTTGCTATTATAATTTTTTCTAATATAGTCCTTGCATAAAAAGTTTTCAGGAGTTTATTGATTCTTAAAATATTGTTTAGTTTGTTGTGATGTTATTTTTAATTTGATATGACTTGAGTAATCCTTTATTACTACTACATTGTATCATATAATAATTTTCTATATGTGTAATATTTCGTTATTAATTAAATTTAATTCTTTGTCTTTTTCTCTTTCTATCTCCTCTATTTAGTTTCTCTCTCTCTCTCTATCTCTCTTTCATTCTCTCACTCCAGGTACTAAATTAATTTATAAGAGAAGTTTAGACGTATAGAAAATCTCGATTTGAATTAGTTTGGTTATGATAATTTATTAATTTCTCTTAACTAGTATCTTTATTTAATTTGTGTATTGTCCAATGTGTCTTTATCTTTTACTTTCTTATTTTTTTGATGATGGAATGGTCAATTAACTTACGTCGTACTATACTATCAAAAAAACATTAAAGGGGTATAATGGAAATAATATTTCAAATATCAAAAATAAGGATAAAGCTAGAAATAAAAATATTAATAGGGACTAAAATATAAAATAAATTTTTAAATAGTACGAATGAGTAAATTGAAAAACTTTTAGGGGGGCAAGTGCCCCTGACCATGGTACACATTTTATGTAAAAAAAATACATGTAGTATATGTTTCCCCAAAAAATTATAAAAATTGGGTATTTATGAAATAGAATAAAAAAGGGTACTTTTTGAAAAAGACTATTTAAGAATAAATGCCTTGAAGTCCATAGTAATTTATAAATTTAGCCTTAAACTCTTTTTTTGGAGCAAAACCTGCTTATATTGAGAATGTTATTTTTATCGCATCTATTTGTAATGTAAGCTTTACATGGTGCGAAATCAAATAGCATAACTGGTATTTATATGGTTTATTCCGTAATTTCTCTCCTTTTTATTTTATTATTATAAAAATAAAATCAGAAACTTTAAGAAGCTTGCAAGAAAGGAATAAGGTTTTGGGTTACTCAGTGGTTGCACTTTGATTATCATCGCCGACTCCCTTAATCATCATTTTCTGATGGTTACTGAATAATGCCAATTGTTTTACTCTTCCACCAACTTTAATATGATGCCGCAGATTCTCACATGTATACTAAGCCAATAATAAACATGTTCTAATTGCATATTAGGTATATAGAATTTATTAATACTACTTTCATAGTAACATACTCATTCATTATGTTATGTGTATTTATATACATGTTATTACACTAATTCTTGTCGAAGTATCCCGATATAGTGTAAAGATTCAATACCCTCAGAGAGAGAGCTCGGTGTGCTAAAAAAATAAAGAATATATTTATGAAGGTAATACTATGTACACATACATTAAGATCATACTTATTGATAACTTGGTCAAATAGTAATTTTTCAGTAAAATGCATTTTTCACGTATTTTGAAACCGAATTAACTATGTATTTAACACGTCAAATAACTTTAATTCAATGTCTAGGACTCATTTATAGCATTTTATTTGTCGGCTTCAGATAAGTACGAGGTGGCATTCACGACACTGATTTGTGTTTTATTTGCACTAAGCTAGCTTAGATTCAACTTAATTGCATAATGTCATTTTTGTGCATTCTAATTATTAAGTACTAATATTATATTTGTATTATTAATTGGAGTCTAACTGACTTATTTTTATATTTAATGACTGATTATGGTGCTAGGTTTCATCATATTACAATAAGGTTGGCCATATGGGATCATAAGTCAAAGTATGACTAGATTTCACTTTTTAAGCTAGGATTCACCAAGTTTTGATTATACTTAGGTGTATAGAAGTGATTAGAAATGTGGTGACTATGCTAAGGATGTTTTAGAACTGGACATATGGAAATTAATGTGCAAAATATCCCTTAGAAATTAAGTTACGCCTTTTCTTAGCCACTAAGTGTTGATTTTTGACCAAATCTTGTCATGTTCTTTCTCTTTCTCTCTAGCCATGACCTGAATCTCACTAGTTCCTTTTTAGACTTCTTTAAACTTCTCTCAACTATTTGCAAGAGTTTCCAAGTGGTAGAACTCAAATTGGAGCTCTAGAAAACAAGAAAGATCAAACTAGTCAAAGTAATTCTACTAGTTCTTCTTCCTAGGTCTTTTTCTTTAATTTCAATTCTCTACTTGTTACCACTTAAATAACGGTTCTTTTAGGTGCTCTTGAGTCCTAAAATTTAATTCTAAGCCTTGGAAATCATTGTGGTGGAGGTAGAAGGCAAGAACTTTAGAAAAAGCTCAAACTAGTCAAGGTGAGCATCATGTAGTATTTTGAACTTATAGTTAATTTATTTTGTTTAGCTTTTAAACCAGAGCTGTTATTTGATGAATAATGGTCTTAGGAACCCTTATATATTGCTAGAATATAGAATTTAAGTGAAGAATTCAAGTTACATCTAAAGCCCCAAATTTGTTATTTATGGATTCAAGTGTTTCTGTGGGTGTATTTGTAGTGCCCAAGATTCTAACATGCATATTAAGCGAATAATAAATATGTTCTAATTGCATATTAGGCATCTAGAAGTCGTTAATACTAGTTTTGTAGTAACATACTCATTCATTATGTTATATGCATTTACATACATGTTATTACACTAATGATTATCGAAGTGTCCCAATGTAGTGTAAAGGTTCAATATCCTCAGAGAGAGAGCTTGGTGTACTAAAAGAACAAAGAATATAATTACGAAAGCAATACTTTGCGCACATGCATTAAGATTGTACTTGTTGATAACTTGGTCAAATAGAGGTTTTTCGGTAAAATATAATTTTCACGCATTTCGGAGCCGAATTCACGGTGTGTTTAACATGTTAGATAGGCTTGATTCAATATCTAGGACTCATTTATAGCATTTTATTTATCGGCTCCAGACATTCAGGGTACTAATTCGTATTTAGTTGCACTAAGCTAGCTTATATTAGGCTTAATCGCGTAATGTCATTTTTGTGCATTCTAATAATTGAGTGCTAATACTATGTTTGCATTGTTAATTGGAGTCTAATTGACTTTCTTTTTATGTTTAATTATTGGTTAAGGGGCTAGGTTCCACCACATTATAATAAGATTGGCCATATAGGATCATAAGTCAAAGTATGACTAGTTTTCACTTTCTAAGGTAGGATTCACCATCTTTGGCTACACTTGGGTGTATAGAAGTGACCAGAAACGTGGTGACTATGGTAAGGATGTTTTAGAGCTGAACATATGGAAAGTAATGTGTAAAATACCCAAAATACCCCTTAGAATTTAAGTTATACCTTTTCTTAGCCATTAAGTGTTTATTTTGGGTCAAATCTGGTCATTTGCTTTTCCTTTCTCTTCAGCCACGACCTAAAACTCTCCAATGCTTTTTCTAACTTCTCTCAACTTCTCTCAAACATTTCCAAGAGTTTCCAAGTGGTAGAACTCAAATTGGAGCCCTAGAAAGCAAGATACACCAAAACTAGTCAAGGTAATTTTATTAAGTTCTTCTTTCTAAGTCTTGTCCTTTAATTTCAATTCTCTACTTATTCTCAGTTAAATAATGGTTTCTTCAGGTTTTCTTAAGTCCAAAAATCAAATTCTAAGCCTAGAGAATCAGTTTGGTGGAGGTAGAAGGCAAGAACTCCAACAAAAGCTCAAACTAGTCAAAGTGAGCATTATATATGATTTTGAACTTATAGTTAATTTCTTTTGTGTTAGCCCTTAAACCAATGTAATTATTTGATGAATAATGGTTCTAGTAATCCTTATATATTGCTAAAAACATAGAATTTAAATGAAGAATTCAGGTTACACCTAGAGCCCCAAATTTGCTAATTGTGTATTCAAGTGTTTCTGTGGGTGTATTAAGCTTTCTATATTTGTAATCTGATTTTCTCAACTTGCAATAGATATGTCATGGATTCTATTATTTATTCCATTAATTTAGCTGCTGTTGGTAGCCATAGACAAGTACACAAATTATTTTAAACTTGTCTAGACCGAAAAAGATTTGAAATGTGCTTCTATGTTATCCTAGGTGTTTCTTTTGATTTGTATATGTAGGAATTGGTTGATTGATTGCTATTGCAGGTCTTAAACCATGATTTTAATCATGTGGGGATGTCTTAAAAATAGGGGAGGTGCTGTTCAAATATTTTTAAAACCAAATAATACCATTTAGAAGCAAATGGACTAGTTTTACAAAATTATGTGTCATTTTGGATCATTTTTGTGCAAATGAACTAGCATTCATATTTTACTACTTTTGAATAGTTTTTCAATGCTAGATATTGACTGCTAAGTACCTTAAGTGATTTATACACTCCTGAGTCATTTTAAGAGTAAGTTTCCTAAATTGGTGAAAGTTCTGATTTCGGTCTTGTTCAAGTATCTTAATACATTCTTTTTGTAAAATGTGCATCTTGAATAATAGTAATTTATGACAGGTGATTAGCACACCAATTTCTAGAGGATATTGACTCTTTCCACTATCAATTCCTATTCAGGACACGAGGTAAGTAAAGACTTACAACTGCATCACAAGAACCATATAGAAGATGTATTTATGTGAAACTTACTTATTCCTGAAGGTTATGAAATGGCATGTGCATGGCATATTTTGCATGCAAATGGAGACTTTTATTATAAGATTATTTGAAAGTGAGTACCATTGTACCAATTTTATAAGATAAGTTTTAATGGCAATTGTTAGTCTGTCGGAGTTGGATAGGTAAGTCTGTTGATGTAGACTCTCCTGTTGAAGCGGGATTTGCAGATTTTATGATATGTCTCGTTGAAGCGGGACAAGATTAGCGCAGTGTGGGATGCCCCTTTGATGAGGGAAGGAGTTTTCAAAAACCTCACACGATGGTCGCACCTTATTTTTACTCTTGGCCAGAGTTCTGCCTAATGTTATCACTGGCCTATCGAGTTACGGGACAAGCAATGTGCTAAGGGGCCTAACTAAGAATAATTTTTAAGGAAAATGCATGGACTCACATGTTTAAGAAAGAAAAGGGTACAATGGGAACTTTATGGGATTTTAAAGCATTCATAAGCATACATAGTTTTTACTTACTGAGTTTTAGCTCATTTTAGTCTTGTGATGTAGATGAGGAGGCACATTTTTGTATTGACTAGCTGGTTGCCTGGCTTGCCTTTTGTCGCCATGATCATATAGATGTAGACGAGCTTGACCTGTTGGCAACATTTTTATTTTGAGGTATTTTGGTGTAATGTAAATACTACTGTTGATGGCAAAATAGACTAGTGAAAACCTCTTTTGATTGTACATTTTGTAAAGACACCTTTAACAAGAAATACCATGCAGTTGCTTTTATTTAAAGGTTTTATAAAGTTCAAAATTTGCCTACCTTTTTATCAAATTAAAAGATAATGTTTATGAAAGAATAATACTTCATAGTTTGATTGTATATGATAATATGGTTAAGCTAGGGGGTGTTACAATATTAATCTTTGTATACTTGTAATCTGATTTCCTCAACTTGTAATGGATATGTCATGGATTCTATTATTTATTCCATTAATTTAGTTGTTGTTTGTAGCCATAGACAAGTGCACAAATTATTTTAAACTTGTCTAAATCAAAAAAGATTTGAAATGTACTTTTATGTTATCCTAGATGTTTCTTTTGATGTGTGTATGCGGGAATTACCTTGTAAAATGTTATTACAGATTTAAAAC